>JBAMBL010002139.1:0-49118 GCA_037043405.1 Drosophila subquinaria | reverse complement strand
TGTGTGTGTGCATAGGTGTTAATCAGTTTAGCTAATGCATTTAATCGCCTCAATGAGACCGGCTGCAACCTTTAACCTGTTGACCCATTAGTCTGCTCCTGCAGATGCGCAGCTGGTGGTGTTGGTGTTGGGGGTGGTATTGGTGGTGGTATTGGTGGTGGTATTGGGGGTGGTGTTGGGGATGGTTTCGGAGGGGTCAATTTGCCAATTTCGCAGCAGCCGCCGTTGCTGCTGCTTTGTTGCGGTCGCGTCGCGTCGCGTTGTCAGACGCATACAATGAACTGATTAGACAAACAATTAATTTTGGCCCAAGTTGTGAGTGGGCCGAAAAGTGGAAAAACCACTTGAACTCGATTTGATTGAAAAGCTTAAAAAGTGACGTACCCAAAAGCCATTACTCCCCTCTTCTCTGTGTCCCTTTTTTTTTGTCTCCCTCTTTGCCTGGCGGACTCTTGCGCGGCATGGCCGACAATTTGACATAAATCTAAACAAAACAAGTCAAGGAGACGGAGAGGGAGACAAAGCGAGAGAAGGAAAGAGAAGGGGCTGTTGCCTTCGTAGTCTCCGTGTTGACTCGTGTTGTTATTGTTGTTGTTCTGGTTTTGTTTCTGGATATGGCCGCAGGACTACTTCATTAATCAAGGCCGCAAACAAGTGCGGGACACTGTTTCGAGCGGGTTTAAATCCGGCACAACGATGACAACGCAGCCCAAAATGCAATGGGCAACTGGCAAAGCGGAAAAGCGGGAAAGCGGAAAATCGGCAAAGGGTTATACAAACTTGGCCGAGATGCGAATGCGAATGCCACAATCGCAGTTGAAGCTCGCACGCATACATAAACATAAATAATTAGCGTGATTCTTTAAAGGCCAATTACCTAATTTAGACGATTTGAATAATTGCCCTCTGGTTCAAAGAGCGCAAAGGCGATGTTGGTAACAGCGTGCAAATCAGTTTAAATGCAAACAGAGACGGAGTGAAAGGAGCAGACGAGCAGAGAGACAGACTGAGTGACTCTGAGAGAGAGGGAGAGGGAGAAGATTTCGAGCAGGACAACGGACGACGGGCGATGACTGCACTAAGCGGCTTAATGCCCAAAATGAAGATAAAGAGCTTTCTGCTGCTGCTTCTTCTTCTTCTCTCCATCTTCTCTCCTCCTGCTCCTCCTGCTGCTTCTACTCCAGCTGCTCCTTCTGCTGCTCCAACGGTTTCAGCTCCTGCTCCTCGCTGCAACGCCGCAGAGACATTTAAATCTCAACGGTTAGAAAATAATTAGAGCGTTTAGTGCCCAGTAACTTAAACCAAGAGACTCCATTCGGGAGTCAGAATAGCAGTTGGAGTCAGAGAAGGAGTCAGAGATGGAGTTGGAGTCCAAGTTAAGAAATGCGGCTAAATGTCTTCAGAATTGTGGCCAACAAAAGCAAATAGTGAGAACTTGAACTTGTGGTAATTAGCTATGAAAATCCGCATTATGTGTGCCTCAATTAATATCGTAAGCGAACTAGAGAATACCCTACAACTATCTTTGAAATGCCCTAACAAATATATATGATTGACATTTATATTCGAATGCCATTAAGTCCAAATAATTGACAGATTTATTTAAGGACATATAAAAACAGATACAAACATGTTATTTCTTAAATATCTTTTAATTTTATTAAGTGTTTGATATACAACTTATAGATTAGTAGCAGAATGCTTAAATATATCCTTAAAAATGTGCCTGTAATTTAATTTTACCCGAACGCTAGATGGCGCCAGTTGAATATTCCAATCCTAATGACGTTTACTGGGTAGGCTAATATACTAGTCTCATTTGCTAGGAAGACATCGTATCATCTAATTAATATTAAACATTTCCAGTTTATTAGATCACAGAGGTTTTATTCTGCTTTATGAATATTTTCATTCAATAGATGGTATTAAAAGAGCTAATTATAAGTACATCCGAACTATATTCATCAAATCCAAAGTAACATTTGTAAAAGCCACCTATTAATTGATCTACTTGGAATCACTATAATTATTTTCAGCTTTGACTAGTTTCCAATTAAGATTAATGCATATGGTAATTAATGCTCAATTGTATACATTTAACTCTATACAAACAATGCAATATTAATCGACAGTTTTGTTTACATTTCCTTACGTAATGCTAACGACACGGGCCATAATAATACCCTTGACAAAAGGGTATACTAAGTGAATGAATGAATTCCCCGACTGTCTGTTTAGTCCGCCAGACACTCGTTAAAATCAGAAAAGCCAGAGTCTGAGGATGAGATATTTATATGGATGGAATTCGAAGGGAAAGTCCATTCCGGCCACGTCCCAGAGAGCGGCCCAAAGGACACGCAGCGGCTCCAAAGCGAACCCTTGACACTGAACACGGCTCGAACTCGGACACGGACACGGAATAGGAATCGGAGATGGAGACGGAGATGGAGTCGGAGTCCCTGTGGGTCGTTGCCGGTGCACAGCTTGAAGTTAAATAAATTAAGGGCAATTAGGCGCAGAATTACAAGCACAAAGGTAAAAAACACAGCATCCTGCTACCAATTGAACCCTCCCCTTTCCCCCTTTCCCCTCTTTCCACTCTTTCTTCCCTTTTTCCACCTGCGATTCCTGCAATTCCCCAACGGTCGAACGCCAGGTGATTTTTGGAGCCCTATCTTAAAAATTATGTTTGCAAATATTTGTTTGAAGAATTCACAAGCAATTCTCTCGCTCTTGGCAATGCTTTTGGCTCTTGGCTCTTGGTTTAGACCAAAGTCATGCAGCAATTGCGATTTTTTAATTACACGATGTTACACTGTAAATTTTACAGTTGCTTCCTCTAGGCGGAAGTTTTGCCGTTCAAAGCGTCGCAAAGCGTTGGCCAACATTAGCGGTAAGCGGTAAGCGGCAAGCGGTATGTTGGCTCAGTTGCTTTGGCCAAGTGCAGAAAGCGTAGCGCAAAGCCATTTTGGCCAATTAACTGCGGCTAATTGTTGCGTACTAACAGAGAGAAACACGAGTACGAAATGTGAAAGTCAACAAATGATGTACAAGAAGTAGAAGATGTAGAGGAATCTCTTTGATATCTCTCTCTCTCTCTCACTCTCTTGGCCACATGTGTGTGACCGTGAGACCAAAAACCCTCAAGAGCAAGTGGGAGGCAAACAAACCGACGGAGATGGACTGTGACTAAAAATAAAAAACAAATACATACTTCAACAATAACGATCATAAAGCACTCAGCGATTTCTCGACTTGCCAACTTCCGCTGCAAAGAAGAGAAAATAAGATACAAATATTATTTGCATAGTCGACGAGTTCTGCTTTCGCTAAAAACCATGAAAAAAGAGTGTTAGATTTGGAGATTACACCATGTAACAGACAGACCAAATCCACTTTTTCTAATGTGATACATATGGGGGTCATCAGATAAGTACCAATCAAAGAACATATTTTTTTTAAATTTTTAAAATCTACATTTTTAAATATTACTTAAAGTTATTACAACCGATTTAACATAGCTTTACATGTTCACATATTATTCATTTGAATTCAGTTTTCAATTTTATTCAATAATCATAAAAATATTTAATTATGAATAAAGAAAAAAATATTAAATCTAATATATTAAAATTATTATTACTAACCCAAAAACAGACCATCTTACAGTCAGGGAAACATTTTGTCGAAAGGTTAAAAAATAAGCCTTTTGTCCAAAAATTTTTTATCTTAAATATGCAGCGATAAAATAATGATTAATTTCAATTTCTATTGATAAAGTAGTTTACTAAAGGAATGGTCTACTATATTAGTATTGCTTATATTAAACTAACCAAAAAGCTAAATTAACTAACCAAAAAAATGCTTTGAAAGTGAATTTTTTAATTCAAAAATATTCCTCAGTAAAAACTTAATTGAGCTATGCAAAATGTAGCTAAGAAATATTCAGAACTTCTCATTTCCTAGGCTTAAGTGTCAATCAATGTCAGACAGAGTCTGGCACACAATGATAAATAGGATTTTTAAATACATTTTAAATAAATTTAAACAATGAAATGTTATTAAATTTTTAAGCTTTATAAAATGCATTTAGAAATCTCAACTCGGCATGTCTATAACACACAAGACAAAGACAAAGCAACTGTTTCTGCTTGGATAACTTGCAATTTAAGAACGCACACAGATACACACACACCCACATACACACACACACATGCACAAACACGCACACACACACATACACAGTAAGACAAAAGACGAAATTTCACTTTTCGTCAATCATAACTGACCTTAATCAATGTCTATTATATTGTGAGTTGTGTGCGCTTTATTTTCGAAATTAAAACACTTGTGTGTATCTACAGCTAGACCAAGTATCTGTATCTTGTGTCTATGTATCTGTATCTTTATTGCGCATATGAGCGCAATCAAAAAGCAACATTAACAAAACAACAACAAACAATCAACAAAAACAACGCGAAGTTTTATACCAAACAAGTTTGCAATGAAAACTTCTCAGGCTGTAGATACAAACACATGCATATCTCATCAAAAATACGCGTCGAATGACACCTCGATCATCAAAATCGGACAACTGGTTCAAAAAATAATTCATTTTGAAATTTTTAGGGGCCTTCTGAAAATGAGATGAAAAGTCAGTCTGTTTGTTTGTTTGTTTGTATCAAAGCGTTGATTTAGCTTAAAAGTTTGAATGAGGACTTGTTCCCGATCAAAAATCTAGAAACGTTTGTTCTACGACTTTTTCGAAAAAAAGCTAGTTTAGCGGGAAATCGCTAAAAACCGCTAAAATTAAAACCCTTATAGCAGTCAAACGATAAAGGCTACAGATGCGATCTATATATCGTTGAAAAGGTATTTTGAAGGGCTGTTATGCATACCTTTTAATTTTTTTTCTAAAGTACATAGGTAAATTGCTACAGGTGACATAAGGTATTTTCCCCCACATTTTGGCGGTTTTTGAGAAAACGCCGCTAACGATTTTTTTTAAATTTCAATATGTTTTAGTTTGTAAAATTTCGCGTTTTTTGATATATGACACAAAAAATTTTATTGATATTGGTTTGGAAGATATAACCTATTAACTGAATATATACGTTTTACTTTGAATTGGAATAGGGCAGCAGCAACAAAGTGTCATAGCAGCCAGTTTGTTTGTTTGGATAGCTTAAATGTTTGAATGAGGACTTGTTCCTGTTCAAAAATCTAGAAACGTTTGCTCTACGACTTTTGCGAAAAATCGCTAGTTTAGCGGGAAATCGCTAAAAACCACTAAAATTGAACCACCATAGCATCCAAACGATAGAAGCTACAGATGCGATCTATATATCGTTGAAAAGGTATTTCGAAGGGCTTTTTGCACTGCTTGCAGCGTAATGCGGAAATTACCTGTTAGCTGAATACATACATTTTACTTAGAATGGGAATAGGATAGCAGCAGCAAAGTGTCATAGCACCCAGAGTTTAAGAGTGCTGATAGCTTTTGCGCTGGGCATGTGTGTTTGTAAAGGGGACCAGTGTTGCCAGACAATTTGCTTTAGCTTGTACAAACAATAATCAAAGTTGACAAAGCTATACTGTCAAGAAATATTGCAATTTCAAAATTTCTGAGGTCCTTATGAAAAAATTTCTGATATCCCACAAAAAAAACCTCTTTACGATGTAAAAGTCTAGTGACGAAAACATTTTCATGCCCCAAAATTTCTGATATCCAATTTTGTGACGAATAATATTAAGTTTTACATATAAATTATTTTAAGCAAAATTTTTGCATTCGGCACTGCGCAAAACAGTGAGTGAGTTTTATTTGGTATGAAGAATTGATACATTTTAGCGCAATGTGCCGAGTGCCAAAATTTTGCTTAAAATAATTTATATGTAAAACTTAATATTATTCGTCACAAAATTGGATATCAGAAATTTTGGGGCATGAAAATGTTTTCGTCACTAGACTTTTACATCGTAAAGAGGTTTTTATACATAGATAGAAATGTATCTGAGGCAACAACTGGAGGCAGCTGAACGATGCGTCTCTTTGCAATTTTCCCTCATATGCAGAGAGGGGAGGGGGTATAAAAAGGTAGAGATTTCTGGCAGCTACACAGCGCGTTTCCTGTCTGGCCAACACAACATAACATCTTGGCCCATACTCAAAAGCAGCTGCCACAAGCAACACGTTCAACTACCTGCCCCAAAGAGGCACGCAGGTGAAGTAACTTATATGCCGTTGTTGTTGTTGTTGTTATTGTTGATGTTGTTGTTATTGTTGTTGCCGCCTTGAGGTAATTAGTTTAGCGGCTCACACTGTTCCCCAGTCTGTGCCTGCCACAGTCTCTGCCACAATCTCTGAGTCTCAAGTCTTGTTGGCATCGTCGTCATTAAAAGCCGTCGTTGCTTTTTTCTTTTCTCATTCTAACAACTTTTTTATGTTGTCTTCAGCTGAACTAGCCAAGGCAATCTAAGTTCTAGATAGAATTGTCCCATGAGATTCAAAGATACATAGATACATTTATGCCACACAGCTGTGTAAGCTGATCTTGACTTGGTATTTCTACCTAAAATGAAAGAAAAAATCATGATATTGTGAAATTCTGCACACGTTGCACACAATGAATGCAACTAATTCATTCACATTTACATTCACAATTATATTCATGCATTCGTCTTCGTATCTTTTGCTTGTGTATCTGTATCTGTATCTGGCGGATGTGACTCATTCAGTCGAAATACGAATTACGTCGCCAAAGACTGTACTGAGTACTGCCGATCTCCGTCTCTCTTCCTCTCTTTCCCTCTCTCTCTCTTCATGTCTCTTCCACTGTCTCCGTCTCTGTTTACGTCTCAGCTTTCGTCTCACAGGCAAAGAACTTTTTCATGTTTATTTACTTTTAGGTTCTTTTCATGCTTGAGTAGGTCGCTTGGATCAGTTCGTCTCTCCGTTTGTCTCTCTGTCTGTCTGTTCTTGTCTCTGTCTGTTCGTCGTTCTGGCAATAAGAGTCTTAAACAACACGTTAAGAATTACCTGACGAAAGAGGGAGAACAGAAGACTCATTGATTGCGTTTGTTGTTTACTCATTCAAATTTCACAAGATCATTCAGTTCATTATCGTTATCGTTATATAAGCCAACATCTGATCATTATAATGAACAGACCAACATCAGAAAAAACAGACATTTTTAATTAAACTTTTCCAGGTGCTAATTTAATAAATAATTGCAGATTGAAATCAGACCTTAAAAAAAGTTGTTCTTAATACAATTTTATGATTGCATCTTTAATATAATCAAATCAAATTTTATTAAATTATATTATTAAATTGTTCAATATATTTTTACATATTTTGATACAATAAAAGTGGTTTACATAATAAATAACAAATTTTGGTCTCATTTTTTGAGCTGAAACAAACAAATTTTCCATTATTTCAAATTAATTAAGTTTAAATAAAAGTGCAAACGAAAATTGACAGAGACTTTTACCAAATATTCTCTTTAACAAATTCATATTTAATCCCTTGCTAGCTCATTGTAAGCAAGCTCGAATGTAATATAATTTTTCACAGAATCTAAGTACCAAATTTTAGTGACGTTTTTTTCGCGCACAGCCAAATTTCAGATGAATTTCAACATTTGATATCCAAAATGTAAGTCTCCCTTTATTAACAGTAATATTTAATACATTAATTACATTTATTATTAACACACTTTCAGCTTAAATGCAACTATAAATCAAAGATTTTAGCTCAATGAAATGTTTATATGCTTAAATCTAGTTGCTGGCAACATGTTGCCATGCTGAAACGGTTAAAGCAACATAAGCTGCAGCTAAGAGCATGTAACCAAAGGAACTCAAAAGGGAGATAGAGAGAGCGTAAAAGTAACTTCCACCCGCTGCTCTTCAGCGGCAGTCACCCTCCGCTGGCCATTCACCAAAAAGAAGCATTCAACACGACAACGAAGCGACAGACACGAGCACTAAACCGAAGCCGACGAACGAGCACGAAACGAGAAGACGCCGTCGCTCTGCTGGCTTTGGCTTTGGCTTTGCCCTACGATGGGCTTTCGCTTGTGCCAATGCAGCTGAGCAGCTCGTCGCTCAGTTCAAGTCGATGATTGCTGCCGAGCGGTTGGTTGCGTCGGCGTCGTTCAATACGTGTGTATGCACAGTGTGACTTCGCTTCAAAAGTGTACTCGAAATGTGAAGCAAATGTGAATCATTATTGCAATGCTAATAATAAAGTTGCTCAAACATCATCCTAATAATAATGATGTCAAAGTGAAACAGTTGAAAATCAATGCATATCAAATATAAACTCATCACGCGCACCTCGCATACCAACAAACCACCCCTCAACCCTCAACCCTCCACTCACTGCCTTCGACAAGTTTCCGTCGTGGAGTTTCGTGCTGTCCTCGTCCGTCGCGAATGTGTGTAACTTGGAACAACACGGCCAAAAAAGATTCTTCGTCCCGTCCAACGGTTTTTCTAACGCTGTTGTGATTGCAGGCCACGAGGCCGAAACGCACAAGACGTAACAAAAAAAATACAAAAAATAAATAGAAAAGGAAAAGCAGAGAAATATACGAAAACGCGATGAAAATTAAAGCTTTGCGTGGCAAAACTCGCTAACCAAAATACAAAAAAGTGAACAAAATATAAAGAAAAATAGCGAAAAATAAAAATAAAAGAGAAAAAATTGTAGCTTGCCAGTTGCGTAAAAATTTCGCTTTTCTTTTCTGTGGCAGTGTGTGTGCGAGTGTGTGAGTGTGTGTGTTGTTTCTTTTTTCGGGGGGAAAAAGAAAAACGATTATCATCTGGTCGGCTCCTATAAATAACGTTGCGCCAGGCGCCGCTAATTACGCCAAAACATGAAAATATTTACAACAACAACGAGAACAACAACAACAACAACAAGAACAACAACAACAATAAGGAGAACAGCGCGAAAAACTGGGCAATTAATCAATTTTCCGCTTGACCAATATATATATGTGTATATAATAAATTCATTCGACGCTGAATCCGCACGGAAGTTTGCACTATTATCATAATTAAAATAATATATATATATAAAAAGGACATATCATCAGCTCTAAAGTCCGCCTGGCATGGCCTAAAGCGCGCTTATCACAACCTTATCAGTTCTCTTACACACACACAACACTACACTACACACACACACACAGATGATGCATATCATAATGATGCTGCTCCTGCTCCTAATCCTGCCCAGCTCTTTGCTGGCCAGTCGCTATAACTATGCAAATGGAGCTGGTTCCAGTGTCAGTTCCGGTTCCAGTTCCAGTTCCAGTTCCGGCTCCAAATCATCACTGAACGAGGTGTATCCCATTGCTGATAGTCAGCCGATGACGGATGATGGCTATGTGGCGGCATCGGCAGGACCTCCAGCATTATACTATCCTGGCAGCGACCTGGATAATCCTGTCCAGCAGTTGAGCAGCTGCCAAACGGTCTGCGCCTGCAAATGGAAGGGCGGCAAACAGACCGTGGAGTGCATCGATCGCCAGCTCATCCAGATCCCGGACAACATTGATCCCAGCACACAGGTCCTGGACATGTCCGGCAATAAGCTCCAGACGCTGTCCAACGAACAGTTCATCCGGGCGAATCTGCTGAATCTCCAGAAACTCTATCTGCGAAACTGTCGAATTGGCGAAATACAGCGGGAAACCTTCAAGGGATTGACGAACCTGGTGGAGCTGGATCTGTCGCATAATCTGCTGGTCAATGTGCCCAGCTTGGCGCTGAGTTACGTGTCCTCGCTGCGGGAACTGACACTCGCCTCCAATCACATTCAGAAGATCGAGCCGGAGGCATTTGGAAGTACTCCGTCATTAAATAAACTCGATCTCTCCCACTGCGATATACAGACGATCTCGACGCAGGCTTTCATTGGTCTGCAAGGATTAACGACACTCCGACTCAATGGGAACAAACTCAGCGAACTGTTGCCCAAGACAATCGAGACGCTGAGTCGCCTCCACGGGATTGAGTTGCACGACAATCCCTGGCTATGCGATTGCCGCTTGAGGGATGCCAAGATCTGGCTGATGCAGCGGAATATTCCGTATCCGGTGGCGCCCGTGTGTGCCGGCGGACCCGAGAGGATCATCGATCGCAGCTTCGCTGATCTCCATGTGGACGACTTTGCCTGTCGGCCCGAGATGCTGCCCATCTCCCACTACGTGGAGACCTCGATGGGCGAGAATGCGTCGATCACGTGCCGCGCCAGCGCCGTGCCCGCGGCGAGCATCCATTGGTACTGGAATGGCCGGCAGTTGGCCAACAACAGCGCTTTTAGCGCCTATCAGCGCGTCCACATGTTCGAGCAGCTAGAGCGGGGATTCGAGAAGCGCTCGCGCCTCGTCCTGACCAATGCCCAGGAGACGGACTCCAGTGAGTTTTACTGCGTGGCCGAGAACCGGGCGGGCAGCGCCGAGGCGAACTTCACGCTCCATGTGAGCATGCGGGCGGCGGGCATGGCGTCTCTGGGCAGTGGACAGATTGTGGGACTCAGTGCGGCGTTGGTGGCACTGATAGTGTTCGCCTTGGCGGCCATCATGTGCCTGCTGCTGCGGGTTAAGCGCCAGCCGTATGTGGACAGTAAGACACCCAACCACATGGAGGTCATCACCTCGGTGAATCACCAGAACTCGATTACCAATAAAACACAGCCGGCAACGGGCAACGGCAGCATTGCTGGCATCGTTATAGCCAATGGCGCGGTGGCCAATTGCCTGGATGGCAGTAGCTCTGGTGGCGTCAATACCT
The DNA here is from genome assembly GCA_037043405.1 of Drosophila subquinaria. Lineage (NCBI taxonomy): Eukaryota > Metazoa > Arthropoda > Insecta > Diptera > Drosophilidae > Drosophila > Drosophila subquinaria. The sequence continues at coordinate 38,308 of JBAMBL010002139.1, read as the reverse complement.
TGGAACGCAAGGGCAGCAATGGCCGAGGAGCAGGAGCAGGATCAACGGGAAGATTAGCCGGGGACCGATCCGTCAATCCGACGTATGCGAACGCCAATGTCAACATGAATCCTGTCCAGAAACCACCGCGCCTCACCGACATCGCGTACTCCAATCAGGGATATGACAATGCCGCCAGTGTCCTGTCAACCGCCTCCTGCTTCATCTCGCCCAGCGCCTCAACGGGACACGGCAATAATCCGGATTTGATCAACGATACGAAAAGATTTGGCAGCGATGAGTTCGCGGATCTGAAGCTGCCGGCTATCTTGGGCCACGAATTGGTTGGCGGTGGAGGAGGCAGCGGCGAGTACAGTCGCGCCAACGGCTGTGACTCGCTGTATCCTTCCGGTTTGTGGGAGCACACGGCGGGTGCTAGTTCGGCGGATGATCTCTTCATGAAACGCTACACGGACAAGACGCCCATCATTGGCGACTCGAGTCAACTGTACGATCTGCACGAGCGCAATGCGGCCAGCGATTACTTCAGCAAGACTTTTCCCCGCACCCACCTGCAGCACAGTGTGGCACAGAGTGGAGCAGCTGCAGCAGCCGCATCCACCACATCCACGGCCACCACGAATCTGTCGAGTGGCTCGGGATCTGGTTCTGGCTGCGGGTATCCCAATGATTATGGCCTGCCGCTGGTTCCGGGCGCCGAGCACCAGCACAATCATCAGCTGCAGATGCATCCGCTGCAACAGTTGCAGCAACAGCTCACCACGACGCTCAATCATCATCATCAGCAGCAGCAACATCATAATAATCATCATCATCACAGCACCAGTTCGAGTCCACACTTCAGTAGCCGCACCCTGCCACGCCTACACGATGCAGGAGGGGGCGGCGGCAGTAGCAACGCCTCGGCAAATTCATCGCCAACGCCAGCAGCCACACAAATTTCCACGTCATCATCATCATCGTCACCATCCACGATGATGGCAGCGACCAGTTCCAGTTCCTGCTCCATATTGGCCAATGGTCAGCCCGTCAATGCCAAAACGATACGTGTCTGGCAAAAAGGGGGCGTGCCCGTGCTGCCGCCCGTAACGGCATTGAAAAGGGCGTTAATCAGCAGCAGTCGCAACTCCCCCGACGAGGGCTATCAGGAGGGTTGTGGTACCGATGTCTAAGTCCTCAAATGCATCCTTCTCCTCATCCCCCTACCCCCCTCAAGCAGAACTGACTAAACTTAAAAAAATACCGAACACTTTAAAAAATGTATGTATTGTTTTTTAAGGCGATATTCGAGCGAAATTCAGGCGAATTCGTGGCGAAAATTAAAGGAAGAAGATTTTTGTGCAAGCAAAAACTGTTTGTGATACGTGTCTGATTAAAAAGATAAATGCGAATGATGATAATAAGAATTTCCAATGAGATAAAAGCAAAGCATAAACAAAACAATAAGAAAAACTAAAAACTAATAAAAGGGCAGAAAATGCAGCAACAAATAAATGAATTAAAATGAAAAGTATACTTTTAGGCATAACATAAATATGCATACGATAGATACGACAAACTAACTAAACATACCAACTAACTAACTACAAACAAAAACTAACTAGACAACCCTAAGAATATACATATACATGTATATGTACATACCTAATTATCAACTCTCGCAAATCCCCGCATCACAAAAAACAAAATGAGTAACAATATAAATGAATAAAATAATTAAGATGAACAACAACAAAAACAGCAACAACATTAAAAACACACACACACACTTAAAAATCAGCTATTGCCCCAATGTAAATGTTAAATTAAATCTCTAACTGTAATTAACTGTAACTGTAACTGTAATTGTAACTTTTGTGTATGTGTAAGTGAGAGTGTGTATCTGTGTGTTGGTGTGTGTGTGAGTTTCGACATTACAAAGAAATTCCCCCTTTGTCAAACAGACGCAAATGTAAGTCGAAGGCAATTATAAATTAAATCACAATTCTCAAGACTTCCTAAACAATCCTAAACAGAGCTACAAAATTAGAGATCGAGGCAGCGATTGAATTAGAAAGAGTGGGAGACAGGGTCCACACTTCGAGTTCAATGTGAAAAACATAACTGAGAAATAGAATAGAACTACAAATTAAATAATCGTGTGACTTCTCTGTACATACTTAAATATAAAACACAAATAGGTCTGTTCCCAATTTGACTTTAGCCTAAATTTCACAGGAAATATATTTCATAAATTAACGAATTTTAGGAAAGTAAAACTGTTAATTTTTGCTTTTTTACAATACCTAAACAGATCTGCTAAATTTATTAAGTTACAACTTCAAGACATTAAATTAATTTTAAAATTTATTTTTTATATTATTTTTGAGTTTGAAGTTTACTTTAAAATTTAATTTAAAACTATTCAAAAAAAAACAAGATTTATTCTTAATTTCACTTAAAATTAATATATTTGTAACAAAGTTTATCGAGCAGTTAATAAACTTTGCATTTATACTATCCATTATTTCAAAGATGTCTCAAATAATAACAATTATGGTAATGGTGTTAATTATAAAATAAAGACATTTTTTTACATTTAGCAGAAATAATTGTATTAATATCACTTTACATAAATATAATTTTTAATCATTTCTCAGAGAATTGTCTGAAATTTACGCGAAAGCTAAATTGGGAACTCATAAAATTGACAAATGTTCTATCATTGCTAAATGAACGTGGCCAGTTAATTATATAACTTATAAATGAGAAAAGATAAAACTGAGAATGGTCCCTGAAAAGATCAAAATATACGTATACACTTACACTACTAATGTAGGTCAGAAAACAACAAAGGCAGCGATAATTCAACAAAAAAGAAAGAGAACAGAACTTGACAGAACAACAACTAGTTAGTATTATTATAATTATTATGTTAATTTAAAGCTCTACTTTCCTTTTAAGACCAGTGAGTATTAATTAGAATTTCCTCAATTTAAACTGATTTTAATTCTTTATAGATATCAAGTAAATGTAGATATTAAATCCATATATTTTTTCAACTGTCATTGGACTTAACACCAAACGAATCTTTGGACTTGAATTTAATTTAATTTGAACAATTCTGTCTGAGTTTAATAAAAAAATAAAGTGTTGAGTTACAGCTGGCCCGAAGTAATATGTAAAATATCCAAAAATGTTAGATAAAAACAAAACCGTCATTTGGCATTAAGCTTTAGGAATCTCAACATTAAAAATTGTAATAAACCAAATGAAAGAAACAAAAAGAAAAAATGATGCGAAAACAAACATATTCATCAATTTATATGAAAACAAACATATGTATATGTCAGAACACAAAACACGCTCATACTCACACACACATATCCCGTAACATCACTTGAAGAAAAAGAAATATACGAACGACAATTTAAATAATGTATCCACATATATTAATTGCCTGTACTTACTTAAGTCTAAGCAAAGGAAAAAAAACAAGAAAATTCGAATGAAATCGAAAGAAAAACAAAATTGAAAAAAATAATTTATTTTTAAGGTAAACCAAAGACTTTAATTTCTTTGCATCTAAATGAAGCGGGATGGAAATACTACGAGAAAATGTGGAAAATGTATGAAAAATGTATCCCGACATTAAAAAAGAAAATAATCTAAACACTTAAGTTATACTTATTGTATTGTATAATAAATATATATAAATATATACCTATAACTTCATATTAATATAAATAATAATAAAATATAAATATAGTTTATAGATGTATGTACTTAAAATAAAATGTATGGAAAACGAGACAAAGGCAAAGCATTGAATGCGTTGAAAGCGTCAACAGAATGAAGAATGATGATGAACAAAAGCAAAGGAAATATATATAAAACATATATATATCTATATATATAAACGAAAGCACATTGCGTTGTCATTACTTTTCACAGGCCAACCAGAAAGGTAAGTATACAAGGGCAGGAGGGGGTGATGACCCAATTAACTGAGAGACAGAGACAAAAAGAAAGAGAGAGCTATACAGAGAAAGAGAGGAAAAGTGGAGAAAGACAATCGAATTCGAATGCTGCTGTTAGCCTAAAGCTGAAAGCTGCTGCTGCGCTTTTGTTGTTAACTGTTGTAGCAGCATTTGGCATATTAGGGCCAATCGTCTAATCGCCAATTATACATTTAACCCAGCCCCATCCCGTTCATCATTCTCCAAACACACACTCTTACACTATAACACTGCATAAATCGATATGGTAATAGAGCAAAATTAGCTCTTTAACACGACAAAGTTGTGCTACTCTTGCAGCTCAGATTACGTATACGTAATATTTGTGGAGACCACAACTTCGAGCTTAACTGAAGCTGAATCTAATCGACAATATTTTCCAACAAAAATATTAAAGTTCAAAAGTGTTTGTTTTGGATTTTAGGACTTTAATTTTATATAAAAAATTCGACCTGTTGATATGACACTTTTATATATATTTAACGATTTAAAGACGTGCTTTTGCAGCTTTTATATAATAAATATTTCTGTATGCGCCATTCATGTCTCAGTTGTAATAAAAGCCTGTCAACGTTTGAATTTTGTATTAAATTATATTTTCTACAGCTTCTTTATGCTGAACTTTATCTCTCAGTCTTGGTTCGGCTTTTCATCCTCGGCGAGTTCATAGTTCGTTGCTATTTTGATACCCTTTCGCTGTGGGCTCAACTGTCAATGCCCCAGGTAGACAGTCTGGGCTCTCGGCGTGGTTTTATTCCAGATCTCGCTTCACAAATTGCAGATACACATGTTTGGCATGCGTGTTCGTGTATTTGTGTTGCGTTGTGGGGAGAATTACGGGGAAGGGAAGGAGAAGGGGAGTTATGGGGAAACGCGTAATAAATACGGTGCTGGTGGAGCACGAGATTATATCATGGCATGCATAGGTCTAACTGTCTGATCCACTGCCGCTCTCTCCGCTTCTCATTCCCCATCCCACAGCGCCTTATTGACGACGCGCAAAGTTTGCCAACTAAACAAGTTTTGTGCCTCAAATGAAATTTAGGTTGCAACTGAAGCCCAACAAAAGCCAAACAAAACAAAAAGCAACAACAAACAACAAAAACAACAACAACAGCGATGAGCAAAAAAAATTAGAACTTTTACGCTGAAGGAAAGTGAATTTTATTTGCTCAACTTTATTACGTATACGTGCCGTTGTTCCGCCTGTGTAAATAACCAAAATGCAAAACGTGCCCCCAACAACAACAACAAGAAATAATGCCTGCAACACCAACAACAACAAGTGAAACTTGGCTTAGATCTCTAAGCGTCTAATGAAGACAGCGCCGCCAGGTGCTGCTCGCACTTTTATGTTCATGCATTGCGGCCTGTTTAACGACTTGGTCCAATGTCTAGCATAAGAAATTTATAAAAAAAAAAAAAACATATAAGAATACAGTAGCTAGACTAATAGATACTCTAGATTGAAATGACAAACTTGACACAACGAATAACATTAAAATTCCAGAGTTTGTTCTTTTTTTACCTGAGAGCTGCTTATACCCACTTATTTTATACACTTAATGATTACAGGGTATTGCAAACGGGAGAAAGTGGCGATAAAGCCAAGCACACACACACACAAAACACTCATATGCCTAAGCTAACAGACCGTAAATATTGTTGAAAACAGCAGTTTATTTTTGGGACTCGCAACCGCAACAACTGCACATCAGTCAATGGCAGGACAACAAGACGAGGACAGACAAAAAGACGAACAGACGGAGGGACAGAAACAGAACGAACCGCTGATGGATGTGAACGGCAACAACAAAGAGACAGCTGATTCAAGGTGCACGACCAAACAAGAGAGAGAGAGAATAATGTTAAAGGCTTTTTGGCCCATGGCCAAAAGCGTCCACAGCTTAAATAAGACCCAAAGAACCAAGTATATTTTCTTCTTTTCTCCTGAGAGTGTGTTTGCATGAGCACGATTTACAAATGCTCTACGAATGTATTGAGAGAAAAGTATGAAGTCAGTTTGTAGAATCATTAAATTCAGATTTATATTTATAGTATAAAGCATTTGTATAATCACTGTTGTGAGTAACAGAGTAGCTGACAATCAAACCCCTGCCCAAAGCAAAGTAATCATTAGAGACATGATTGTTAAGAGGAAATAAAGTTTAAAAAGTATTGCAGCTTTTAACATTATTTTCGATTTAAAAAAAAAACAGGAAAAACTTGATAATTTCCACTTTTAAAAACAGTTCTAAATTTGTAAAGACACCAATTAGGAAAATTAATGGAAAACTTATGCAAAAATCAGGTCAAGTAATTTTTAAAGCTCTATACTTTTTGGATGATATCACTGAAAAAAATTGGGTTATAGTTGTATATTGTTTTAATTTCAGAATTTAAAAGATTCATATTATAAATGAATTCACTCAACTTTTACTGATAATAAAAATGCACTAACTCTTGTTGAACTTTCTTTATAGCTAAATTTTACACTTTATTTTTATGCGGAAAATTTTAAATTAAAGCAAAAACAGAAGTTTTTTTTAAATTCTTTGCCTGAGCTAGAAAACTAATATGCCCCGCAGCGACGATGTCGGCTTCTCCCCTCTGTGTATTCTCATTTCATCTCATGCATTATAATAATACACACAGAGATAACACACACTACACACACACCCACACACACACACACTGAGAGACATATGCATAACAGTCGGCACACACGCAGTCATAAATAGAGGCTTAACAAAGAGTTGTTTCATACAAGGAAATACATATGACTAAGTATGTATGGAAGTGTGTGTGTGTGCGTCTCTCTAATGTGTGTTAGTATGCGTGTGTGTTAGTGTGTCGTGTCTCTTGCGTGTGTCGTCCCTTTAGCGTCTTCAGCATTTAATGGCCTCATTAATTTTCTATGCTTGCCCTTAAATTATTTTACTAGACTGAGAAGGAGATTCAACGTCGCACGCCGCTCAGCAATTCCATTAACTTGACTGAGGTACTCGGGCAGTTCGTTCCCTCATTCCTATTCCCATTCCCATTCCCCTTACACTTCTCATCACCCTGTTCTTTAGTGAACTAACGGCAATGCCAATGCCAATGTCTCTTCCCAGTTGCCATCACATTTAATTTACATAAACTTAATTGTTTTATTTAATCAATAAAAATAATTAAATGCCATGTGCGTAAGTAATTAAAACAAATCGCTTTTATTGCTCAACAAATTGAAATTGCATAAACATAAACCGTTCGCAACGAAACTGCCACTAAAATCGAAAATTGCATGCAACAAACTGCGGCAACAACGACAACAACGACAACAACTCAGTGTACGTGTATTAGTGAGTGTGTGTGTGTGTTCCTATGTAATTATGGCACATCAAACATTAATCAGGCTGGCAAATGCGAATACAAAATAGAATATATACACACACACTTGCATTACAGGCATTAAATCAGCGGCTAAATGATAATTCTGTTGCCAGCTTCCAATGCCAAAATACTAATAGCAAAATCAACTGCAACAAACAACAACAACAACAACATTTGACGCCTCAGCCGCAATATGCCGAAAACCAAATTACTTTGTATGCCGAGTATCTCCCCGTCCCTGTCCCTACCTCTCCCCCAATTCCCATCCCTTAATTTGTACTGCTCTTTTTGACGCTGACCAAAAACATTCAATTTTTCAGCATAATTTATGGCTTCACAAAGCGTAAAAACCAAAAACCTCGACCGAAATCAGTGCGAGAAATTATGCAAAAATATTTTTCCAACCGCGGTCGGCCATAATCTCTATAACTATATCTATTTATATGTGTGCGTATGTGTGTGTATCTGTGTATCTGTCTATAAACAATGCGTGGGGCAAGTTCCTAAAACTGAATCACAATTTGCTATAGGTAAAAGCGATTTAATACCAAACTCATACACAGAGATATAGAAACATACCCTCACACACATACATACATACACATACATATAAAGTAGCATATACAAATTAAACTAATGCCACTGATAGATACATTTATATTGATCAGCAATTTAATGTAAATTATACTGTCTATTGCGAGGCATTTCTGCCTTATGCTATTTCCATTTGTTATTGTTGCTGTCTGTGTGTGTTGGTGCGTGTGTGTGTGGGCGCATTATGCAAATAAGTAACTGTAAAACTGTATCTGTTGCTTTTTATAGGCATTTGTTTTATTACCATTTCACATGAGCAACAAACAAACAAACAAAGCAGCGTCCCATAAAAATCGAGGCCCTAAAAATATACTGGCTTCTCCCCATTATTCAGAAAGGCATTCTGATTTCAAAAATAAATTTGATAAACTTGAAAACATATTGAATTAAGCAATTAAATTTGGTTAAGAGTATATGTTAATATACTTTGCTTGTATGCTAATGTAAATTTCATAATAAATAATTAAATAAATTTTATGGCATTTCTTAAATATGCCCGAAAAATCAAATCTCTGATATTTCAAGAACACATTTTATTCAGTAGATTTTAAAAGCATCATTGTCATAAAAATCTCTAGGGATTTATGGAATACGCCTGTATAATAAAAATACCCATAATTGACACATTATTGATTTTCTGCAAATCTAAATTTCAGCTTTAACTAATATCTTTAATTAAAGACCGACAGCAACAAAACATGGCGAGTGTGCCCCTTAAAAGTATGCTACATCAGCATTTGAATGCGACCAGCAAAACAAGTATACGCAACGTGAGCCACGACACAGAACAGGAATGGGATGCAGAGACCGAAGAGAACAAGCCAGATCAAGATTTCAGCTTGTCTTATTAAAAATTCAATACAAAATACAAAATACATTGCCAATGCGAAGATGTTGTTTGTTGCTGCTGTTATTGTTGCTTTATTTAGCCAAACGCATGAAGAGGCGCGCCACGCCCCTCAACGACGCCGATTACATTTCCATGCAAATCACATTGGAAATAAGCAGAGAAAAGACATTGTTACTTTTCGGTAGGCTCAGCGCGATAAGCCAAAGCCAAGAAAATTATAAAAACAATTTGCAGTCGTTTGACAACAATATGAAGAACGAAAGAATAAAAGAAAGAACAAAATGTTGATAAAGATAAAAGATATCGAAGTCAGTTGGCATGTTGTTACAATATATGGAATAATTAGGCGCGCTTGGCAATTGTTGACTCTGCTTGTGGTTTTTATTGATTCATCAAGTTCAACGCTCGAATTGTGACTGACATTAAATAATAATAACAAGTTGCACACTCCTCGCCCCGCCCCCCTTTCAACTCCCAACAGGTTAGTCGAGTCGTTTGTTTGGTGCGTGTCTGATTTGAAGCCACGTGCATAAATTTATGACGTATCGATTGTTATTAATTTCAACGCCAACCTCGAATATTTAGTCAATTTGTCAAAAGGCTCGACACCCCACAAATGCTTGACACTGATACTGTGATTTCATCGTGGGTAATATAAAGGGGGTAAAGGGGTTAATAATTCATCGATGCAACTTTCACTTTCACTTACCGGTCTATCATCTGTCACACCTCATCAACACAGTGCGTGAGTCTCCATATCTACTCATCTCACTCAATGATTGACTCATTGACTTATTGATTCGACTCGATTCTCGCACTCTCGTAATTACTCTCTGGCAATATTGTTAATAATTATCTTCATATTTCACGAAAAATTGTAGACAAATGTGCGTCAGTTGAATGTTTATTTCTCTGTTTGTTGTTCGTTTCGACCACTGACAAATACGTGTTAATGAAAATGGAAAAGCGCATGAAAATCGACAACGAGAGAAAGAGAGAGATAGAAAGAGACATTGACCAAGTCCAGTTCACACAATTTGCGTATTATCCTTTAGTATCTTCCGTTTGGGAAGCAGCTCATTAATTGATATTGATGAGTCTCATTGTGCTAACGGATTGTTATGATCAGGTCATAAACGACAAATATATGTATGTTTGTATGTTTGTCAACCAATGCGAACTGGTAAGTTGTCCACACGATGGATGGCTTTAGTTTATTCGTCAAGCAACAAGTAGAAATGTTTAATTCAGTTAATGACAAACACAATAATTTAATGTGATATAGGACAGTAATAAGAAGTAAAAACAAAATAACGTAAGTTATAAAATACGCATATATATATATATAAGTAGTCATGTCAAAGTACATCTTAAAATCGACAAATCGTTTTTCGAGTACTATAACTCGGAAATTTAAATATCAATTGAGTCTATGAATTCGTTGTTCAAAAATAATCGATAGCTTAATGAAGTTAGTTAGTTTATCGTAGTTCATTTGCAGAATTCAGTTCAGTTAATTATGACATGAGGATTTGATTAAATGTTATAACTTAAGATTTTAAATTTAGAAAACTCAATGATCGCCCTTTGCTTAAGAGTCAATATCTTCAGGCACACAATTATGTTTTTCAACGTAATCTAATTAAATTATTTAAGCAAAATGAATATAATTTGAATGAAGAACGAACAAAGAGAATAAACGATGACCAAGTTGACAAAAGCATAATCTTTTGAGTCAAAATTTTTATTCATTTTTCGATCTAGCAAGTAAAGTAAAGCTTAAAGCTGGTCGACTGAAATGGAAAAGCATTTCAAAAAAGTGACATTGTTTTACAAAATTTTGATTGGATGCCCAAATACATAATCAATCAATCAGGCAGCGTAAAGAGTTTCATAAACAGACATGACGTATACGCCACATAAGACCAGCTTCTGGTGACAGATGAGAATACGATGTAATCTTGTGATTTGCGTCAGGGTTTTAGTTACACATAACTAATTATATGCTAAGCAATTAAAGCCTGCCACGCTTGATTTAAATCACCTTAAAGTGCAACATTAATAACCTTGCAAGCACATAGATCACATAAAGTAAGTATGAATTTTAACTGACTGGAAACTGCAGTGTTTAACCTTTAAGGCAGTAGGCTGATTTGCCTGAAGTTCTCCGTTATTGGCCAGGTCTTCGCTTATTCCCTTCTCTCTCCACCATTTATCATTATTAAGGCCTTTAATTTATGATACCCCAACATCGCAGTGGTTGTCGTTTTTTATGGTGTGTGTTTTACATTGACTATAACATCGGGTCATATACTATACTACATACGTATACTACATACACTCACATGTGCTGTTGTAAGTACGGCAGCTGCTGTTGCTGCTGGCTGTCGAGAAGTTCAAAGTACTGGCTGGCAGGCTGGCATTCAGGTAACACTCCATGCAGCACACATAAAATCGATAAATCTTAAAAATTCAATAACAGCCGCCGCCGCACGCGAACGAACACAGTTAACCACCCAACTGGTTATAGCCCGCAACAGGAAGGTGCTCTGAAATGGGGTTGGAGGTTGGGGGTCGATGGTTGGGGAATATGTCAAAATCAAAGGCGAGGGTCAATGGCAAATTGGATTGCGCTACTCGGAGCTTACTTTATTTTGTTGTTCGGAAAAAAAATTAAAGATTTATCATGCGCCCGAAATCAGGACGAGTTGTTGTCAGTTGAGCTCGTTGAGCAAAACTTTTAATTGACGGCTTTAAGGCATTACGTATAATCTCTGCTTAACAACAAATACCACCCATAGACAGTGGACTGAGTATCAGACTACACCTTCTACACCTACACAGTGGGGCAAATAAGCCTTCATCAATTCAAGAAGTAGAAGCTCGTTGAGACGGCAAACTTTTGCTTTCATGTCGAGCCATGTTGATAAAAACTTAAAGTGAATTTCATTATTATTATTGGCCTCCTTCGACTCGGCACTTTAAAAGGTAAGACCGAGCAGTAGCAACAATTAGAGAGAGGTGGGGGGTTGTCAGGTAACCAACAACAATTAATTATATACCAAAATATAGCGGCTGACCAACTGGCAGGAGGTCGGTCCTGCTTTTGGCCGGGCCAACAGACTCTGGCATGGCAACAGGCAGCAAATGACGAGGATAACGGCATTTTTTTTATGATTCGCCACAAGGCTGCGTATGTATATGTAAGTGTGTGTGAGTGTGTGTTTGTGTGTGTGGGCCACTCGCATTTCGTATTATTTATTGCCCATTCACACACATACACACAGAGAGATGTATGTAAATGCATATAGCATTTGTTTATTTTGGTTCTGTACCGAGATCGTCCTTCATCCTGTGCCTCCGTCTGGCACTTTGATGCCGCCGCCTCAAAATGCGCGCCACACCATTAAAGTTTCCATTTCGGGCAATTTTTATTTTCTTTTTTTTTTTTTGCATGACCAAAAAGTGGGGTGGGGCGTTAAATGGCACACGCCCCTCTGACAGCGCCCCTAGGCCCACGTTCAACGGCATTTGAGTGCATTTACAGCTATAAGATACTTTGGTAACTCAATTAAGTTCAAACGATGGTGGGTCGAGGATCTGGGAATTATTTTCCACAATTAAATGTGCGCCACTGTGAATGTGCTTTCTACAATTCAATTAAGATCTTATCTATGCGAATGAAACTCAATTGAAAATGGAATTCTAAGAAGCTTTTTTAATAGCAATTTAATTGATACTCTTTAGATTTATATATAATATTATAATCTATTATAATATATATAAAGTTGTCGATTAATCAACAAATAACATCAATGAGTTTTCCTAAACATATTTCTTTAAATTTAAAAATGTTTGTTTCTTTAAATTTGAAAAAGTGTCAAGTGGTAAGTATAGAAATAAGGGACACTGTTGGAAAAAATTAAACTTCCTAAATGAATAAAATTTTAATTGCATACAAAATTTGTACTAAGGACTATTTAAATCAACAAAAACCCAAACAGATCAGTAAGAGACAATGATAATTTATTAAACAAAAGGAGAACTTACTTCTTGCCATACTTATTTCCATATTGATGTTTTCATTATGGTTTTAAATCCAAAACTCAGTAATCTTAAAGCCTCTTTATGACCTATCGATTGTACTTCGGCGTCAGTTTCGGTTATTAAAAATTGTTAATATTTCAAAGTGAGTTAGGGAACCGAAGTTCAAGGGCTATCATTGAATTATTATTACTTATAGAAGGTTTATCTCTGACTGGTTTTGTAAGCGCAACTTGTTTTTATTGTCAATGCTTTTTGATGTTGTTGTCGTTGTTGTTGTTGCCTTGCGCCTAACAATTAAACCATTTGCAGTTTATAACCATGGCATGCCATTAAACAGAATTAAGTCAGTCCAGCTAGCATGTTTTCATCCCCTTCTTCTGCCTCTCCTCCTTCAACTGCCATTCTCCAGGCACAAAAGAGTCAGTCAGTCAAGCGCGACACCAGAAACTGGAGTACCGATTCAAGAGAGCTTCGCCATAAATCGCTTATCACGCGACATTAAAACAACAACAACAACAACAATGTTAACCCGACTCTTGTTGTTTGTTGTTGTTGTTGCTGTTGTTATGGCCCGCAGCAAATGCCAAAAATTGCCGCACACAAAAACAATACAAAAACACAGTCAGAAAATGTAACGGCCACGGAGTTTTAATGTACTGCCGGTTGACTACACTCCCTCCCCCCTCCCTTCCACCCTCCTCCCCCTTACCACATTACCAACCATTCCTCTACAGTTGATGAAAAGGGGCGGCACTGTAAGGAGGCGGGGCCGTGCAAAAGGAAACCTTGAAAAATGGCAACAGCAGATTAAGCGCATAAAATGCTCTTTCCTTCCAAAAAACGTCTGGAGGCTGAAAGGGCAGCTCAGGGAAAAAGGGAGATGGAAGAGGGAAAAGAGAAGAGAGCGCGGTAACCCTAGCGAAATTGGATTTTTGTGGGGCACAGTAGCACAAGAGGCACAAGAGAGAAGCCGGGCTAAAATAAAAATTAAGACGTCATCAAAATGCAATTAAAAGTGTAGGTAAAAATGAGAATAGCCGCAGATTTATTTAAGCCCAAAACCCAAAACCGAAACATTAAAGAAGGACGAACAACTGGGCCAGCAACAACAACAAAAACAGCTGCTGTGCATTGTCTAAGTAACATCCAAATAGATTTATTGTTGATGGCATTATTAAATTTCTTAACTTTTTATTATTTTTCATTATATTTTGTTGCCGTTCCCCTTGACTGTCATAATAAAAAGGCAAGCAAAAAGTGTGATGATAGGAAAACCAACCAGTCGCTCGCTGACTAAAAGGACATTCAGCTCTGGGTGCCAAAGCGTTAAGCAGCGTCGACCACATCGGAGGGCCATGGCTAACGACGATGCTCTCCTCTCTGTATAAAGATAGCAATGGGTTTGGGTTATTTCGAGGCAACAGCAACAGCAACAGCAGCAGCAGCAGCAACAGTGATGTCAGCGCACGACAACATCACGCCCCGGGGGCAACAGCAACAGCAACAACAACACTAACAACAACAATTTCTACAGCAGCAGCAAATGACAAAAATAAAAACATGGAAGTAAAAGGCATTGAATAAAATTGTTAGCCTTGAAATTAATGGTGAAGTTGACAACACACTATGCAAAATTGGCCATGAACGAATGCTGACACAGGGTTTAATTATGATAATAATAGACATAGATGTAGATACTTACGTACACATGCACATAGTACATAGATAGACGCTTTCATTATGAATTGAAAATAACTTAGAGAAGAGGCGGTCGATTTCTAAGCTTTTAAATCTAAATTAAGATAATGCTTTTGTTATTGATTTACCACTGTGTAAAATTAAACTAATATTCGGGGGTGCCACAGAAATCGCAAATTTGTATGAAACTTAAGTGAAATTCAAGCGTATGCGTTTTCCGTGGCACCCCTGATTAGTTTACTGATTAATATGTATATATAGAAATGCATTTAATTTATGTATTTATTTGTATTGTCTCGAACCATACTCACTTTTTAATCATCTAATAGAAATTGTACACAATTTATCAGTGAATTAGGAAATGTAAAAAAAGATACACCTTCAAGAAACAGATTTGATTTTTAAATCCATTAAAATGACACTTTCATTTGTTTGAAATCCGCATCAAATAGACGTGCTATTTTATTAAATCACTTCGTTTTTTATCTGTAATAAAAAAATATAAAAAATAATTCCCATTTAAACAATGTACAATTTTTAAACTTAAGAAATAAAATGTAACTATTTATATTATATTATATAAATTTAAATTTTCGGAATAAATTTTAAGTAAATTCTTAAATTTTCTTGTTAAACTGTTTAAATATGTTTTCAAATTGGTAAGTATTCAAATTTTTATATGAAATTTATTCGTAAATCAATAGCCAATCAATTGTGACCTTTAAAGCATCATCATCTGTTCAGATAAAATTTACAAAATAAAACAAAACAAAAATAATATAAGGCAGGCAAAGGTCTTTCATTATCGAAAAGGTATTAAACCATATGTGAGACTGGCAGACAGACAAAGAGCAAGGACAGCGACAGCAAACGCTGACAGCAATCGCAATCGCAATCTCGATAAGAACACACACACACGCACCCACATATTGATGGTATAGTCAATACCAAACGTTGGCCAAGAACGAATCTGTTGCAATCAGAGCATTTTCCCCCTCTCGGGACAATATTCGCTAAGCAGCTTGGCAGTGTAAGTAATCTGGATTGCGAGATTGCATTAAAGCCAAACAATATTTAAAAACGTTGTACTCATTTGCCACGCCTCCGTCCCAGTAGCCGCCTTCCCTGCCCAGCAATGGCAATCGCTTTCATGCCCCAGAGACATAACTGTAATTACAAGAGTACACGACTGACGCGCTTTACCCTATATAAAGGATATAAAGGATCCCAGCTCCCAGTAAAGCTGCTGCGGCTTCAACATCGTCGTGAAGAAATTGTGTACATACATATATATATAAATTAAAAAACGAAGCATGAAATAAGAAAATTTATCAGAAGCAACAGCCGAGCCGAAGCAAAGCGAGGACGCAGCAGAAATGCAGTCAGAAAATGGGAAGGAGCTGAGAGATGGAAGGGGAAGGGGAAGAGTCAGCTCAAGCCAAGCTGCCAGGTGAACACAATTTAATTTCTCAAGTTGGGTCTCTAATCAAAAGGATTTTTATCGCCTTGCCAACGACGAGAGGGAGAACAAGGACGGGTGTGAGTTCGAGGACGCTGCTCGCCTTTGACAGCATTTTTATACAGTCTGCAAAACGTTGACAGGCACCTGCTCTGACTCCGACTTCAGATCCAGCTTCGACTCAGATCCAGACTCAGACTCCGACTTTGAGTGCGACGCTAAGTTAGGCGCTGTGACAAGGACACGACAGAGCCACAGGAACCGTCGCCGTTGCTGTCGCCGTCGCATGCAACACGCAAAAAAACCCAAACCATGGTCTAAACCGGGCTGCGAGTCTGCCTGCTGCCTGCTTCCTGACTGAAGTGTGTGTCAGAAACATGACAGGCGACGTCAACCGCCGGCAGCTCAAAAACAAAAAAAAAAAGACGAGTAGAAAAAATTCTGAGTAAATCATTTGGCCAAGCCAAGTGAAAAGCCGAGTTTTTTTTCTCTCTTTTTTTCTTGCTTAGATATTTTTGCTCATTTCTAGTCCAGTCCCATAAGGGTATGAAGGCTTATGAGTATGTGAACAATGAACACTAAGATCATGGAATTTCAATTTATTTTTTAAACTTTTACTTAAGACTCGAGATAAATTAGTTAAATTAAATTAAATTATAAAATGTAATTAAATTATATTAATCATGGAATTTTAATTTATTTTTTAAACTTTTACTAAAGACTCGAGAGAAATTAATTAAATTAAATTAAATTGAATTAAATTATATTATTGTTATTATAAAGATTGAATCGAACTCAATCTACACATGCTGGGCATACAACAGTTGAGCTCCTGAACATTTTCTTTATTTTATATTTTTTTTTCTTTTTCGTCTGCGTTCGAGGCGACAACTAATTAAATTAGGCAATGCTTGCGCAATCCTTTTCGGCTGCTGCGGCTTGAAAACATAAATAAACTGAAGCAGGAATTGTCGACGACGACGTCGACGTCGACGTTGGCCGCTGCCGTTGCCGTCATTGGCTTCCGCTTCCGTGCCGGAAACCATTTTGGCGTGAACTCAGCCAAGTTTCTCTGAGAGTTTCTCATTTGCAGCGCATTTCGCTTGAATTTTGCATTAGCCGAGCCTGAATCAGGGAGTTGGCGCTAAGTGCAGGCTCGTTTGAAATAAATATGCCGCAAAGCAAACAAACAATCAGCAGACCCAGCTGCCGACGGTGGTGGACGGCGTGTGGCGTGCGGCGTGTGGCATGCGGCGAAGTCAGGGCCAGGCAGGGCGGCAAAAGCAAACGACGCGTCAGGCAACCGCAGTTCAACACAGCCGCCAGGAGCCAGGAGCCAGGAGCCAGGAGCCAAAAGCCAGCAGCTAAAGGCCATCAGCAGTCAGCGAGTCCTGAGGCAGTCCGTTCTCGATCCCGTTCCCCCTGTACAGTGAAGCCATTGAATGGCAACAGTAGCGCTACCTTTGATGGCCTCGCTTCCGTCGCCATCAGTTGGCAAACGACGTCAACGGCCGCCATTTGCAATTCAATTGCAAAAGCGCCACCTTTTGACGAGCGCCGGAAATCGCTTACTATGCTGCTAAGCGGCATAAGGCAAAGGGAAAAGGCTTACCAATACCTTCCGTCTTTCCTCCTCCACCTGGTCTCCAGTCTTCCAGTTTTAGCTCCAATTGTCGCTTCCAGAAAATGCACAATAAAATGCCAACATTGGCCCAGCAACAAGAACTAATATGGTATATAAGCATCTATATGTGTATATATGTGTGTATGAAGGAAGTCTAATCCAAGAGCAGTCCAGGCATCTTAGTCCATTAGCGATGGCATTAGTGATGAGCGTTGGGTATGTATTTTAGTCGGATGAATTGGAGTTTTAGCAACATTTTCATCTCTCAGTTCTCAAGCTATAAATATGTAAATTGATTTTAGGAACACTTTCTAATCTTACTGCTAATTTAATAAGAAATATAAATGGTTTTTATTTTCTCAATTATTTTTAATTTGGTTATGATTTCTACATCGGTAAAATTGATGTTATAAATCGGTAATGTTCGAATAAATTAATGATGCGATATTTAAGAAGATTGAAATTTATGCAGCTATGAAAGAAATCTTTTTATTCTATTAGCCATTCAGAAATATAGCTTCAACATAAATTAAGCCACATCGTGGGTTACTCTTGCCACACAAAAGTGGATTTTCTTGATAAATTTGAACCTGGTTGTACTGTCAACTCACGCAACCATCTCTAGTTGCCATTATTAAGGCAATCGCTGAGGAAAAATGCAAGTCAATTAAGTAGCAAATGGTTGGATGCCATCAGTGCAAACAATCGCAGCGAGAAGCATTTCAAGCATCTTCTGCATAAATCGAGAGCAAATTGAGCCAATTCCTGTATAAATACTACGCACTAACGAGATGAGAGATGAGATGAGAATTGCAAGTCTGAAGGAGAAGACGTGGTATGAGTTTAGAGGATGTGGATGAGACCGAGGATAAGGATGTGAATAAGGATAAGGATGAGGAAGCAGTGGAGCAACGATGAGAGCCGGCGCATTACCAGTAAAAGTGCCATAAAAATGTGTATTAAAATGAGTAAAAACATTTATTTGCATAAAAGTCGGCCACGAGTGAATGGGACAGCAATTGACAGAGTGCAATGGCAGTAGAGAAAGGAGAGTGAGACGGAGTCGAAATGCGAAAAAAAGAGGAACGAAAAACTATTTCAAGTGGCAAAAGTTTTAGCTGCGTACACTTTTAGTCCCCGAGTTGAGGCCCTCGAGTATGCACTCGAGTCACGCATAAGTTGCAGGCAAGCAGGTCGAAGGAAACACTAACAAATGACAGCAGCAAGGATACTCGCACTCCGAGTACACTGACTAAATTGCAAGTTAAGCCAAAAGGCCAAAAACACACAAACTCACTTGCACTCACATACAGAAATATTGCAAAGTGCGTTTCAGGGTTGCAGCAATATTTAGTCAAGAACATTCTTATTAACCAAATAAAACCAAAATTTTCAATTAAGCTCGAAACTTTACACATATTTTTACTTAAAGTCATAGTTAAAAATATTTAACCCGAGTTTTCTGGTACATAATAACTATAAATGAATACTTTGGTAAAATCATCAAATTATTCAAAATCTCGTCAATATTTAGCTTTATTTGTAGGAACTTTAAGCAACATTAACCTGAAAAACTAATAAGTATACGAGCAATAACTGTTAATTCTTCCCAGAGATTTCCAAAACGTCATTTTATTTCTCATTTATGAGTCTTAGATATGCACATATTTTGCTACATTTAGCTGGCCAAAGAAAATTCATACAAGTTTGACACTGCTCTTTCAACTCCGTTGCCCCTAAGAAGGTTTAGATTATGACAAAATCTCGTCCCATTTCTCACTTGTGATTTTCAGTTACATTTCTTAAGAAATGAACGAAATATCATTTGATTTGCAACATTGATATCGCTTATAAATTGCTTCAGCTGCAGACGTTTAGGAGTTGCCATGACTATCGGTGTTGTTGCGTGTTGCATGACCCAAAACACGATTCAAAAATTTCATATCATTGCTGAGCAGCAGCTGAAGACAGCAGAGAGCAATTGGGAGTAACTCTTCAGTTGGCAAGTCGAAAATGAAATCGTATTGCGTTCAATGCCATACAAAATGAAAATATACGCAATCAATTCTGTTTACCCCTGTGTGTGCGTGTGCGAGGGTGTGTGTGTGTGTTTTAGCTGGCAAGTCCAAGTCAAAGTCTCGTCAAAGTCGTAAAGGCCAACGGCGATTAAGTGAAGTTAAACATTGACTGATTGTTTTTCAGTGTGAGAGGAACACTAAGTTCAACACCAGCACGGACTTGAAGTCTGGCCAATGGATAGTCAGAGTCTTTTGCTGATTAAGGCCTTGCTGCATTTGTTATCATAGAAACAGAGGAGAAACGACAACGAACAACGAACAACACCGGATGGCAGTTGGTGCCCACAGGCAGTCCGGTTGCAATGCGGTTATCAAAGTGTCTGCGAATGAGGCACGCAAAACGCGTCAACATCAACGACATGGCGACACGAAGGCAGCTGGAGCTGGAGCAGAAGGGGAATCTGAAGCAGCAGTGACAGGATTTCCGCGGCATCCGAACGGATAAAAATAAATTCAGAAATTGCTACCGCTTCTGCTCAACTCACAACCAAGAAGAAAAAGGCAGCAGAAGCAGAAGCAGGAACAACACCATCCAGTTGGCAAGGACAACTGGCAACTTTTGCTCAAGTGTCGTCAATGATTGTTCCCTCTTCTCATTTTCTTCATCTTCATCTCCATCTACTTACATTACCTCTTTCTATCCTGTCTTTAGCTCCGGCTTCGTCAATGCGATGCGTGCGCTTTAAGTCCTTGTCCCAAGTAAATCCCAACTCGTTTGCGATTCGATTTGCGTCGCTTTAACTTTTTCCCGTCAATTGAGTTTTGCATTCTATTTTTAGAGAAACTGAGACAGAGACTGGAGAGAGAGAATACTCGGAAAATGCCATAAGCAAAGCATTCTCACAATGCCAGTTGATCCCAGGCATAATTTTTTGACTATGGCCATCCATCAAAGTTTTCCGAAAATTAACATCAATTAGTTTTGGCATACAAAATGTATAATACGTCATTTTCATTTTGTCGTCTGCGAAAAATCCCAAAAGCAAATGGAAATTTTGTCAGGCATCCTAGTTAAGTTTTTCCAGCTGCTGTAATTATGGTCCATCTAACAATGCAGCTTGAAGTCGTCTTATGCTTGAACTCAATAAGAAAAACATACTTAGTTTGCCAAAGAGCTGAGAGTTGACGCCTCTACTAAGTATATCGCATCCCCTTCTCTTTGCCCTCTTTCTCTCTCTCTTTATCACTCACAGCATCCCCATTAAGTTAAGCATTGCGCTAATGATAAATGGACATTGGGATATTGTCGATGCGATAATGAGAGGGCGCGTGCTATGTGTGTGTGTGTGTGTTTGTTAGCCGAGTCTTTACATTAATCATAGCATACTTATGAGCGTCAAGTGTAATTGAAAGACATTAGAAAACTTGTTTTAATGGCGCCAAGTTTGTTTTATGGATTTATAAACATTGCTTACGGTTTTTCGCAAACGCAAACGCATTTATTATTGATTGTCAAACTTACACTTGCAGCTCATTATACCCTGTGACCAATGAAAATAGGTCAAAAAGCAAATGTATGTAACGTAAAAAGAGCCCTCGGCAACTTTGATCTGCCTAGACAAAAAAAGGATTTTAAAAAAAATTATTTGTTAATTTTTACAAATACATGAATAAAAAAAATCAGAATTATTTAGATAATAATTTTTTTGGATATTTTTAAACACATAACTATTACTTGTTATCGCTGTACCAATTTATGTAAATGTGAGATATCCAGCACTGGGTATCTCGGAGCTGAGCCCTCTCGACTAGAGCGCTCTTATTTGTATTGGAATCTCTTTTCGAGCTCATTGGCAATTATATTTAACTCATTAGGATTGACACTTTGTCAACAGTGTAAATACACACACTGCTGAATTGTGGGATATTTGACTGAGAAATCAGAGACATTTATTAGTTTCGGTTTTAAGGCCTTGGCTGATTCTCTTTCGCCTAAATTAAAATAAAAACCACAATTGCCATTAAATTTTATTTTACTGCGACACATTGCTGTGTACAGTGGTTGGGTGGTGCGTGAGGTGGTGCGGCTTTTGTGGGCTGAGCCTTTGATTGATCGAAACGAGTTGCACAAATTGCGTTACTTTTCACACACACACACACAATCAATAATCGCAGCATTCTTTTGCGGCATCATCGATGTCTCTTTAAAATAGCAAAAGTTCAAAGTTCACTGTACACACTTTTTGTGTCTCTTTAAAAAATAAAATATCAATGCTGTGAAAGGCGAAAAAAAAGTTGAGAAAATTGCAAAATACGCGCGCGCACACCGTTAATAAAAGTTTATGCGTAGAATCAGCAATAAAGCTGCCCTCTCAACTTTAGACATAATTAAATTTCCCCAACAATGTGCCCCCTATATACACAAACATATATTCAAGTAAATATGTAAGTTAGTATATTTTCGTTAGTATATTTTATATTCCTTTGCAGATATAATTTGCTAAAGCTTGCACCACGTTTATTCCATCTTTTCATTTCTTTTCGTTCTCTTCTTTTTTTTCTGCTCTGTTTTGCATAAAGTACAAAGGGCAAGACGAACCGGCAGCAAACTGTGAACAAGGCTAATATCTTTTTAAATCATAACTTGGCTTTATACATACGTATATAAGTAAAGTGTACGAGTAGAGGAAGGCCACAGTAACAGGAACAAAACAGGTGCCCCCTGAGGGCCCTGGATGAGAATCATCGCTCCCTTTTGCATAAAGTCCAAAGTTACAGTTCCGTTGGCGTTTGAATAATTGTTTGACATTTTGAATAATTTAATTCAGCGACTGTTTTTAAGTGTTGTTCGAGTGAAAATGAAATTGAAAACCAGATTTTTTCCAAGCATCTCCATCTTTCCCTGCCTGCCACTCACCCACTCTACAGTTGCCGAGTTCAAGATTATGGCATTGGGAATTTGGTGACGCCGTAGACAGCGACGATGATGCCAGTTTTTATTTGGCCAACAAAGCGACAACAGACAAAACGCCCCTCGAGGGGCTGCTTTGGGGCATGGCACTGAAAGCACAGGCTGGCCAGGAAAACTGCTCACTAATCGAGCAATTAAACACGTCTCACATT
The DNA here is from genome assembly GCA_037043405.1 of Drosophila subquinaria. Lineage (NCBI taxonomy): Eukaryota > Metazoa > Arthropoda > Insecta > Diptera > Drosophilidae > Drosophila > Drosophila subquinaria. Next base: position 15,522 of record JBAMBL010002139.1, on the reverse strand, counting down.
TCCACTGACGACTTGGCCAAGCAGCGAAACAATTGCCAACTGCCAGCTGGCTTAACCAAGCTCACGCCAACCGGGTTCAAGCCATTTACAGTAAACGAACTCGACCACACTCGTCTACAAACTTCGACTAATAATTTACTCTCACAACTAACTGAAATCTGTGTAAATAAAACTGACATGAAACCGATTAAGACTGTTGAAAATTCAACAAATGTCAGACAGTATTACTACAGCTTTCGTTCGCTTCAAATATTTATTTTTATTTGATTTTATTGTTAAACGATTTTCAATTTGGGTTGGGAAATTAAGTTTAGGTTTGAAAATTAAGTTTTATGATAAAATGTGAGTTGAAAAATCTCCTAAGCATGAGTTCATTCATTTTAAGCATTTCTGACAACATAATTTGGTAAAGGTCTATTAGCCGGTGCCAGCGGTAAAAATGGAAAATAAATATACACACAGAAAGAGGTCAATTAATGATGAATTTTGGCGAATAAATTTTTTGGGGCTCTTAACTAGTTTATTTTTTATTGAATTTCAAATTTTAAGAATAAATTTACTTTTTCACTGTTGTTTTTGTTGTTTATCATGGCTGCTTTGGGTTTTGCATGGTTGCTTTTTGTTTTTCATGGTAGCTTTTCGATGATTCAACCGTTTACCAACACTGTTTTTTCAATGAAGACACTCATGCAACCGTAGTTAGTGCTATGTGCAAAGTAAGTCGCAGGCGAAAAATTTTTAAAAAAATAAAATCGCGCGCGCGATTTTATTTTTTTAAAAATTTTTCGCCTGCGGCGCGCTTACCAATGATTATTCCACACCCATCACCCATTTTTTTAAACTTTTATTAAACCATTTCCCTGTCTTATTTGTTTAAAATTTATACAGCATTACCACTCTTTAGGATGATGCTGTTGATGACGATGATGTTTGATTTGACCAAATGCATTTATTAACTTTTCAGGACCACCAAGTTTTCTAAAAGAGATTGAATATTTTCATTTGCATATATTTTTTTCTTGTATATGCACGTTTTCAAATTGTTTCTTTTATAGTGTTATAGTGTTGAAAAACACGTTAAAAAATTACATGTGAGAAAATGTAGTGTTGGTAAACGTTTTATTAGTGACAACATGCACAAAACAACAATGCAATAGCTCATTTTGCATTGAAAATATCTAAATTTCAAAATTCAATAAAAAATAAACTAGTTGAGACCCCCTAAAAATGTTTTCACCTAAATTCATCATAAATAGCCCTCTTTTTGGTTTTTTTTTTTTTTTTTTTTTGCCACTGGCACCGGCTAATGGACTGTTACCCTATATATTTTATGTAACAAAATATGCAATTAGACTTTGGAATTTTATGAAAAATTATTCAGGAAATGTTCTTTTTATTATTTTACATGATTATCTATTATATTCATATTTAATAAGCAATCTTGTTGTTCAGTGTTTCTCATGGTGTGCTTACTTTTACCACCTGCAACTTCAAAGCGACGCACAAGAAAAAAAAAAACTAAAACAGTTCAAGTATCACATTTATGGCTTTGCCGAGAAGTCGTCGACGCCTTTGCGCTGATAATTGCCATACTGTAAGGAAGAGTTTGAGCCAGGTGGGCAGAGCTATCGGCCCCTAAAGACATTTGCAGTGGCTTATAGAAGCATATTAATATAAGCAAAGCCTGAAAAAGGAACTAAGGACTCGACTCGACTCAACTAGGCCAATTAAAGGCCTAGTAGGAAATGGATAAAGTGCTTATTAATTCGGCGCTTTAATTTCTTCATTTGCTTCCCACCTGCAAAAGAAAACAATACAAAAGGCTCAGGCTGACAACATATTTAGCTCGTTGGCCATGCAAAGCCAATTGTGTGACTAAATGTGCTCCATTTCCATGACCATTTCCCTACCTCCCTCACTCCCTCACTCCCTCACTTTCATTCTTCTTTTCCTACTCGACTTCCCCTTTCGCTGTCGGTTCAGCGTCTCCGTTTTTTCAACTGTCGTACATTTGACTAATGCACAACAAAAGTGGAGTGTTACAGGATATGCATAATACATCGGGTACACTTGTAAGTGAGACAATAATAGAAAAGAAAAAGCGCTCCATCGCACACAGACAGAGTCAGAAACACAGAGAGACATAGCAGGCTCAGTGCAACAGAAAAAAAAAAGATAAAATAAAAAAAGCTAGAGAAAAGCTAGAGAAATGGCAAAGCAAAGGGAAAGCGTAGAGAGACAAAAAGTGACGGCAAAAGGATGACAATACAAACTGGCGCCACTTGCCTCGCACGCAGTCGCTAGGCCAACATATTTCTCGTTTTTCTCGTTTCGTTTCGTTTTGCTTTTCTATGTTTCTAGGATGAGTGCGGCTCGACGTCAACGTCGACGTCGACAGTATGCCAGGCCTGACAGGCAGCAACAACAGCAACAGCAACAAGAGCAAAGTCAGCTTTAACACCTGACCTGGTCCTGCTGCCACTTGTGCATGGCACAGACTCTGGCAACTGGCAACTGGTAACTGGCAAACTGGCAACACGCACACATCATTTTTTATCCAAACGCAGCCCAAAGCAAACGATGCTTGACCTATATCCGAAAGTATGCACACACCTAATAAGCATATGCACATTGACCTTACTTTCGTTGGAATTGCTGCAAGCGAGTGTGAAAGGTAATTAAAGTCGACACACGTCGCGTATACGTAATTTATGCAAAATAAGGTTATATTGCTCGGTGTGTTAATGAATCTATATTATAATGCTGGCCCATTTTATCAAAATAGCTGTTTGCAATATATGTACGTCACATTTTGCATATTATCATTGAACCCAAAAAAAAAAACGAAGATAATTATAGTTCATGCATAACATTTACAATTGAAATCGAAATCTCATTTCGTAAATTTTTATTATTTTTAAACTCACACCCCTTTTTTGGACCTATGAATTGTAAATTATTATAATTTACTGATGACATTTCGAACCAATTTCAAATTCATAACGAAATTTCAAAACAAAAGCGACTTAAAGGTATCCTACATTCTTGAGAATCTTTATTTCAACTTAAAATCATAGATACTTTTTACATTACTAGCCCAAATTCTCAAATTATATTAATATTATCACAAGACATATAATTGCAATTCTATATTTCTGCTCAAATTCTACAGTATACCCTCTTTTTCAGTAGTCAAGTACTGGGCATATAATTGTAGTTTAAGTTATTCAAAAATGCTTACAAAGTAAAATCCAATTCATCGAAACGAAAGACAAACAACTATTTTAATATTCGCAATTTGGTTATCAATTGACTGCTAATAAAAATAATTGACATTAACAAATAGCAAAATAAATGTAATAAATTATCTGAACTGTATTACTTGTGGAACGATGAATGGCAAATTTTTGATTATTTTCAATTCCTCAATGGATTACGTAACTCATAAATACAAAGAATTAACTTTAATGACGCGTTATTAATCTTACTTTTTCATATACTAGCAAGCATAATTGATAAGAAATGCTTTGATTTCCTTAAGTGTGTGATAATGCATTTTTTGAATATAAGAACCAACCATACTAGCTATGATAAGAAAATAAATCAAAATTTTATGATTAGTCGCTTCTGAAACTTTGGAACGAGCAGAACGTTTAAACTAATCGGCAATGAATGTTACCTGGGACAGTAGGGAGAAAATTTGGAGTGGCCCACCTCGCAAATCCATGTACAATGAAGACACATCTCTGGGAAAAATTGTATTTAATACAATGCGAAACTATCCAAAGAATGTTGTTCAGGTGAGCACAAAATATGAAATATCTGAGAAAAGAACATACAAAATGGAAAAAAAAAATAAATAAATCAGATATCGGATGCCGATGGCGTTGTTGTGACCAATGAAATGGCAATCACTTGGGCCGTTCGCATTGCCCAACAACTTAAGCAACGTGGCCTGGATCATCGAAGTGTTATTGGAATTGTGGCTAAAACTTCCACCTATGTTATGCCAGTGGGTGTTGCCTGCCTCCTGAATACGACGCCTTTTTATGCCGTTAATCCAATATTCGATGAAGGTAGCTAACGCCATTCACAGTTGACTTTGAACCTCGTTCGATCAACCGATTATTTCATTATCATGCAGCAACTCTCAAGTACATGTTGGAGATAACTACACCAGCTTTGGTATTTTGCGATGGTGAGGTTTATGATAAAGTCCGTGAAGCTACCAAGGGCTGGTCCCCGGAAATAATTATCATATCTCAGCCCATTAAAGGCGTGCCCAGCGTTGAGGGTCTGTTGGAGAACACGAATGTATTACCAACAATGCTTTATGAGTAAGATCATAGGATAATAACACTATTAAAAAAATAAAAATGATAATAAAAAAAAATTGTATTTTTAGACCTGAACCCCTTAAAGATGGCAGTGATCAAACAGTAGCTATTATATGCTCATCGGGAACAACAGGCTTACCTAAAGCAGTCTGCATTTCAAATAGTGTGCTTATTCAGGATACTCTGTAAGTTATAAAAAGTTATTCCTTCTATCATTATATTAAAAGTTTTTAAATCTCTTTCAGTCTGGTCGATAGCGAGACAATCTTCTACATAACCAGTGGATTAGATTGGATTAGTGGCTTGTGGGCCTTTATGTTTAGCATTCTCTTTGGCAGCACTCGCATCATAAGTGACAAACCATTTTCACCAGAGACCTTTGTGCAGCTGGTGAAGAAATATAAAATCACTTATGCGACCTTGGCACCAATACATTTAGCTGCAATTGCGGCTTGTAAGGATGCCACACCCTTTGCTCTAGCCTCAATGCGGAACCTGAACTATGGCGGAGGTATTCTTTCCCAGGCTACACTGGTAAAAATTCAGGAATTATTTAAAAATGCTACATACACTTCGGGATATGCCATGTCTGAGGCTGGTGTCATGACAATGAATATTGGCATCCGGAATGCGGCAGTAGCTGGACGACCAGTTCCCGGTATTCGAATTCGAATTGTCGATGAGTCTGGCAACAGTTTGGGTCATAATGAAGTGGGTGAGATCTATGTGCATACTGGCAAGCCCTGGAATGGATATTACGGCAATCCATTTGCTACACGACAAATGCAGGACTTTCAGGGATGGATACACACTGGGGACTTGGGATACTTTGATGATGAGAACAATCTCTACATCGTTGATCGGATGAAGGAAACTCTTAAATATAAGGGCATACATTATTGGCCCACTGAGATCGAGAACGCCATACAGGAATTGCCCCAGGTCAAGGCCGCTTGCGTTGTGGGTGTTCCCGATGAACTAATTGGAGATGCGGCCGGCGCTTTGGTGCTGAAAAATCCAGGTTGTGAAATAAGTGCCCAAGAAATCATTGATCATGTAGCGAAACGTTTGCCTGTGATCACAAAGCACATTCATGCCGGAGTTCGATTCACTGACAAGCTGCCCTTCAATGCCAATGGCAAATACATGCGAAAGACAGCTCTCGAGATGTTCAAGGCACTCAATTGACATTGAATAATTCAAATAAAATTGTTGCACCTATAAACTGTTATTATGTTTAATGCATTTTTACTTATGCCAGATAACTAGTTACTTAATTTACCTCGAACCCTTTCCCTTAACTAATTAAATTGAATATGTACAGAGCTGCTGTGGGCAAGCACTTGCTCACAGTGCTTGGAGCTGCTCTGTGTTCCTCTCCTCTTATATTTCTTTTTCTCTTATATATTTTATCAGGTTCTATTAACTACATAATAATACCCCCTTATTGATGGAATTTGTCCATAAAAAGATTGTTCATAAAATAAAAAATACTTAAAATCGCTATAAAAAAAAATAAATTTATTGTGCTCGTTGAAATTTATGTAACGGGGAAAAGGAATGAGTGAGGAACATATAAAGCTTGTTTCAAATTTTTTCCAGGCTCCCTCCCGACCCATCAAATCACAAAAATCCATCACACCTCCAATTTTGAAGCTCAATTCCTGGTGATTATAGTTTACTTTAAATATTTTGTATTTTCCCAGCGATTCGCTGAAAGATCAAATAAATAAAATAATATTTAAAGCTCCTGTAAAATGTATAGCAACTCGGACGCCTAGAAGTATGCAGGTAAAATGAATGTGCATAAATTATCAGGCCTGTTCCGGTTTTCACTTTCGGCAAGATTTTGCGAAAGTGAATTTCCCTCACTTGTTCCGGTTTTCACTTTCGGCAAGATTTTGCGAATTGAATTCACGTGACATTGAGCAAGTGAGTTTGAATTCGGAAGAGTTCAATCGATGATTTTGGCATGCTTAGCATAAAATTAAAGTGAAAATAAAATATTTTTAAAATACTTCAATGTTTTGGGAATATTACTACATTATCAGATAACAACAAAATATTTTATTTGATTTTTAAATCATTTTTTTTTCATCATACCTCAAAATCGATAAGACTCTAACCTAACATTTTTGTCGGATTTGCTTGACCTGTTCTGGTTTCCGCAAATATTTGTGAAAATGAATGGCAACTTTATTAGGGCTGCCCTTGTATATGAAGAAAGTAGTAAATACTTTGGTACATATTTTAAACCACAATTTAGGTGTTTTTATGTGTTGCGTAAAATAAAGAATTAAATTTCTAGTTTTTTTAATGCAAGTTTGGACAAAACTGTTTGTAATTTAATGCAAAAAAGAACTGCTTATTTATGTAAACAAACACTGTGCAACAATTGACAACTCTGCAAAAAGACATTTCCAGCACTGAAATCAACCCGCGCTTTCAAAAATACAAAAGTTATAAGAAAAGTAGGTTTTACCTTTGAAAAATGTTTCGACTTATGATTAAATAAATATTTGATGAATAAATTACATAATTAATAATTATTTTAACAGGCGAAAATTCTATTGACGCAAATGTCTGATTCGCTTAGAACATTTTCCAGCACTGTTCTGCAAAAAATTACTCAGCACAATATGGATGGGAAATTCGGAGGGTAATTCGTAGGAAATGTAAAGGAATTTTAAGGGAAATTCGGTCAAATCTTGCGGATTGAAATTCGCAAAAAACAAGTGAAAACCGGAACAGGCCTGTATATTACTTAAACGTAGTAAATTTATCAATAAAGCCTGTGAAACTATAAAGAAAACTTGAAATAATAAGTTTCAACTTTTTTATAGATAACGTAACTGGTGAATTCCAGGAGTTACCGCTTCAAGTTATATCATTCTGCGATAAGTAGGGCACTGATATATATTTAAGTGTTAGGTGTGCGATAAATAATTTGTTTATCATAACAAAAACCATTGGATATACTTGGTTTATAAGAAAGTACTTCCCAAAATTTTCTGTTAGTCGTATTCGCAACTTTACAACGAGCAGAACGTTAAGACTTACCTGCAATGAATGTAACTTTTGATAGTAAAGAGAAGATCTGGAGTGGCCCAACCCGTTCTTCCATGTACAATGAAAACACGTCTCTGGGCCAAATTGTATTCAATATAATGCGAAACTATCCAAAGAAGGTTATTCAGGTGAGCACAAAATTTGAAATATCTGAGAAAGAGCAAACAAAATGTGAAAAAATAAATAAATCAGATATCGGATACTGATGGCATTGTTGTGACCAATGAAATGGCAATCACTTGGGCCCTTCGCATTGCCCAACAACTTAAGCAACGTGGCCTGAATCATCGGAGTGTTATTGGAATTGTAGCTAAAACTTCCACCTATGTTATGCCAGTGGGTGTTGCCTGCCTCCTGAATACTACTCCCTTTCATGCCGTTAATCCAATATTCGATGAAGGTAGCTAACGCCATTCACAGTTGACTTTGAACTTCGTACGATCAATCGATTATTTTACCATCATGCAGCGACTATAAAGCAAATATATGAGATAACTAAACCATCTATGGTATTCTGTGATGGTGAGGTTTATGAAAAAGTCCGTAAAGCTACCAAGGGCTGGTCACCAGAAATAATTATCATATCTCAGCCCATTAAAGGCGTGCTAAGCGTTGAGGGTCTGTTGGAGAACACAAATGTTTTACCAACAATGCTTTATGCGTAAGTTCCTATATAAAATATAATAAAATTCTATAACAAAAACATATATTTTATTATTTACAATTTTAGACCGGAACCCCTTAAAGATGGCAGTGATCAAACAGTGGTTATTTTATGCTCTTCGGGAACTACTGGATTACCCAAAGCAGTCTGCGTTTCAAATAGTGTGCTTATTGAAGATATTTTGTAAGTTATAAAGAGTTATTCTTTAGAAGTGACATAACACTTGTAAATCTTTCAGGCTGGTTAATAGCGAGACAATATTCTATATAAGCAGCAGCTTGGATTGGCTAAGCGGTTTGTGGGCCTTCATGTTTAGCATTCTTTTTGGCAGCACTCGGATTATAACTGAAAAACCCTTTTCTGCTGAGTATTTTGTGCAGTTGGTGCAGAAATATAAACTCACGTATGCGACCCTTGCACCAGTACATTTAGCTGAAATCGCCGCTTGTAAGGAGGCGACACCCTTGGCTTTCTCCTCAATGCGGAATCTGAACTATGGAGGAGGCTCTCTTTCGCAGGCAACATTAACACGCATTCAGGAGTTATTTAATAATGCTTCGTACAATACGGGATATGGCATGTCTGAAGCTGGACTAATGACAATGAATATCCGACGTTAAAGAATGCGGCATCGGCCGGACGACCACTTCCCGGTATTCGAGTTCGAATTATCGAAGACGAAAAGTCTAGGTCATGATGAAGTGGGTGAGATCTATGTGCATACCAGCAAACCTTGGAATGGATACTATGGCAATCTAAATGCTACACGGCAAATGCAGGACACCAATGGTTGGATGCATTCTGGGCGACTTGGGATACTTTGACGATGATAACTGTCTATACATTGTCGGTCGTAAAAGGGAAACTTTTAAAATATCAAGAGTATACAATATTGGCCCACCGAAATCGAGAATACCATACTCGAGTTGCCCGAGATCAAGGCCGCATGCGTTGTGGGAGTTCCCGATGAACTAATTGGGGACATCGGCCGGTGCTCTGGTAGTAAAGAATCAAGATTGTGAAATAAGTGCCCAAGGAAATCATTGATCATGTGGCTAATCGCTTAACTTTGATTTGCAAAGCATCATTCATGCCGGAGTTCTATTTACTGAACAAACTGCCCTGTCAATAACAATGGCAAGTTCCTGCGAAAGACAACTCTCGACATTTTCAAAGCACTCAATTAATAATGGTAATTGCATCTGAATTTTAATACATTGTCTGAGATATACGAAACTACTTTGCACTAATTTATATATAATTAAAATAAAGCTAAAGAGTGAAATGTGAAGTGATGTGTATATTATTGAACTATGTATTTGGGTTCTCAAAAAAAGGAAATATTTTAGATTCTGTTAAACAATTATGGTTAGAAATAAATTTATATAGTAGGACATGGTTTTCCGGACAGCATGCTTTCAATCATTGCTTAGCGTATTAATGTAATTTAGAGATTATTATTATGGCTAATTTATTCAATTAAAGTCTTTTTCTCTATCTATAAAAACTCCTTTTTTAATTTTTTTGAAATTTAATTTTAATTATTTTGACGCCTGAAATCCTTTTTGGCCCAACACTGGCTAATCTTTTGCTACAAATTGACCATAAACTGAGCTGAATGCACACAAAGCATTTGGATGTAAATGTTATTTGCATTTATGCAAATATCTAATGTTTCCGATCACATTGAAGAGCATGTAAAAGACGCGTAATTCGATCACAGTACATACTTACAAACTGTAGCTGTGTAAGTTGAAAGGCGCTGCCTTTTGCAGGCGACACAACACAAATCCTTTTGCCTCACACAGGATGACAGACAAACACACACACATACACACACAAACACACAAACACATACATTCAAACTCAATCCCTTTATGTGCAGTTGAGGATTTTCAGGCCTAAACGCACAAGTACGACGCAAATGTGTTTTAAAAAGAAGCAATGCAAAAGGTATACCAAAGTTATGGGCTAGCTAACTCACTCCCCTCCCCCCCCCCCCCGTCATATTCCAGTCCTGCTGACATGGTTGTTACCTCTAGAGGGGGTTGAGGGGGGGAGGAAAAGACTCACTTGTGAGGCAGCAAGGGAAAAATGCAAATATTTGTAAAATATATGCGTGTAAAAATTGTTGTGCTCCATTATCCTTTTAACTGGATATGGGCGAGCACATGCGGGACCTGAGCCAAGGCAAATACCAAATACCAGGAGCCATCAGCTTAGCAGGAACAGCAACAGGAGCAGCAACCGGAGCAGATGACAGCGTCCCTAAACCAGAGAGAGGGCGACCAAGTCAACTTGAAGGGTTTGCTCTCTCTCTCTTCCTTTCAGGCATGTGTGTATAGTATGTGCGATTTGCTCAGCAGGAATCGGGACAGGCAAGACAGGTGCCCGTCTATCTAAGTAAGTGGGTTGTCAAAGCAAACAACAACAAAAACGGCAGCAAATAATAATAAAGTAAAAAATAAAGCAGAAGGCAGCCAAGTGCCGCGTAACGAGGCATCAACAGCAACAGAGGCCGCAACATGACACTTTAAACGTTTTACTGTCCTCCAAATGGAGCGCCAGTTCAGGAGTAGGTGCACAGGAGGAGTGGCGGAACTGGAGGGAACTTGCCGCTGATTGCCGATACTCGTGTATAAACTTCGGGGCTGCTTGTCATTAAATTACTCACGCACTTGTAATCAATTGAAGTTATTGCATAATTTCGACATTGATAGAGTACGAAAGTCATTTCGATGTGATTTAATATAGACGCACACACACACATGCACACATACAGAGATGCTCACATTTACAGATACAGACACAGATACAGAGAGACAGTTATACGCCTCGTCGCATAATGTGTCACATTTCATTTGTTTCGCTCTGCTGGCTTCGCAGTCAACGACAATGCCAACTGCGACAGCGACAGCGATAACAACAACTAGAACAACAACAACAACTAAAACAACAACAGCATGGACTGTGCATATGAATGCCACAGCATTTCCATTGAGCTCTCGACATCACTTTATATATTGCTTTCTCTATCTTTCTATGTCTCTGTCGCTTACAATAAATGCACGTTGTACTAGAAACACATATAAACACATATTCACACAAATACACACACACATATGCATATAGATGTCATTTCATATATGGTCTATGCTTACAGCTTCAATGCTTGTAATATGTCTATACATATACACAGAAAAAAAAATCATTGTAGGATTCAAGTTTAAAATTCTTGATTTTGTCGATATTATTGTAAACTTAACACAAAATGCGGATAAATGGTAGCTAAAATAGTCAAGAAATTCTAAAACATTTTTTGATTTCACTGAAAAAATTCTTGTTCAATCTCGATATTCAAAATATTTGCGGATAATATTTACGTGATTTATGAAATTTTGAGATTACCTTTTTTTTGATTTTAGGGATTGGGTTTGAGTTTATCCCTGCGTCTTCAATTTTTTTTCCTGTGTACACACACTCACACACACATTTGCACTCGCATAGGTTCTATTGGTTTGTCCCTCCGTCAGTCAGTCAGTCTGTCTGTCTTTCCTGTCTGACAGTAGTCAATCAGATCCTGCGATTGCCAGTCGTCATCATACTCGACATCGACATCGCGAATGATTTATGAGTCGCTTCTTCCCCCTCAGCTACTGCATCTTCTTCTGCTGCTGATGCTTGTTGTTGTTGTTGTTGTTATATTTGTCATTTGTTGTTCCTGTTTCGTGCAGTTGCCGTTTGTCGTTTGGCCTTGTTTGTCTCTTTAAGAAATTGAAATGTCATAACCCCTTAGCTTGTAATCGGTTAATTCCTCGAACTGTCAAGTTGAACGAAAATTGAAATGATCCATCGAAATATTCACATCAAAATCAACTAATCAGATTTACAGCAAAATAAATAATTATTTAATTACTTATATTGTTTATTTTTATATTGTTTTGTTAAAGAAACTATCTAAAATATAAACTTCAAAGATTCAGCACATAATAAATAAACAATTTTTCATTACCAAACCAGACAGTTTGCCAGACAGTTGGTTTTAATTATTTTTATGATAAGCAAAATAAATATAATATCTTATTAAAGTAAAAAGCAAACTAAAGATATGTCGTCAAAAAAGAGTCTACCGCACAAAAATGCGCCAGGTGGTCAAGGTATATAGGCCAAGTTAACACACACGTGTGCCGAAAAAGAAATGGTTTTTGATAAAAGGTATAAATTAGCAGCTGTGCGGTACACGTTTTATAGATAAAGGCCCAACTTAATTGATTTAACATAAACAAGAGCTACGAAATGTAAAGTATATGCATATTTATGAATTTCTTTCCGCATCTAAACTAAAGTTCTGTTTTTCCAAGAGGACTTTGATTTACAGCTTTACCAGCTTAATCGGATTTATTCCCAGTTTTGTGGGCTGTATCAATGGTCCAATGAAATTGCTGCCACGTACAGACCTTTATGTTGACCCCAAAGAGGCACACAGCAGAATTACATGGAGTATAGAGAGGATGCCCCCTAATCCCCTATTCCATACTCTTTCCGACACACACACACACAACGCGTGCAGTCGGCATATTAGCCATTCATTGAGCGCGTTTATAGCGCGCTTTTGTGCGCCTACTTCATACACATACAGACACAGACACAGGAATACACACACACACGTGCTCACTGAGAAAGAACCTTTTGCATTCAAAGCAAAAGGTCCTTTTGGCGGATTTACTGATTGATGGCTATTAATTTATTTGTTGAGTGGTCCTCCCATCCAACAGACTTGACAGAGTAGTCACGTTGTGGAACACTGTGTTAGTTGGCCAGGCTAAAAGGCTGGCTGGCTGGCTGGCTGGCTGGCTGGCTGGCTGGCTGGCAGGCAGTGAGGCAACAGCTTCACAAAATAGTCGAATTAATAAAGATTTAGACATTGTTCGCGCCATTCATTGTTGTGCCTTCTCCATCGCCATCGCCATCGTCATCGCCGGGAAGCCATAATGCGCTTCCTTTGCCGCCAAAGCCATTGAAATGGCTGTTCACAAAGAAATACAGCAGACAAATTCATTGATAAAGCCAAGTTCTTTTCTTGCTCTATGTACAAACTCTATTGCTTTGCTATTGATGTGCCACTACACAGAAAAAAAAAGCCGTTCTAAAATCAAGCCTAAAATACTTAATTTAAGCCTGCATTTTTTAAGTATGTTTTCAGGATTAAGCTGAACAATCAAGTCTATATCGGGATTAAAATGGAAAATAAGCCCAAATTACTTGATTCTCTCTCGGCCTCTCTCAATTCAACTGGTCTGGTGGCTCAGTGCTTAGAGTCGCCGACCTGTTTGAAAAAAACCTGGGTTCAATTCCCCCAGTCAAACATAAAAAATGTATAACAAAAAAAAAAATGTAAATAAAAAATGTTTAAAAAAAAAATTAAAAAAACAATATTAAAAAAAAAATAAATTTAAAAAAAAAATAAAAAAAAAAAAATTTAAAAATAAAAACAATAAAAAAAAAAATTTTAAAAAAATGTTAGAAAAATAGTTAAAAAAACTTTTTTTTTTTGATTTGTTTTAAGAATTTTTAGGATTGAATTCGGGATTGAAAAAATCAAGTATTTCATATTTGGTTTAAGTAAATCCGAGATTACCCCACTTCTGACATCGTTTCGGATTGAATTCGGGCTAAATATCCCGGATTTTTTTTTCTGTGTACTAATCGATAAGGTGAATAGCATTCTGTAGTTCAATTTCATTCATTTAAATATAAGAACAGGCGGATTTTACTAATATCTTCACCAGCGAAAATTGATATCATATATTGTCTTCTATCAATATCATGTATGCTCTGTATTCACCATCATAGCTGCTCTTAAGTCCCAAGCAATTAATTGATGAAGTATTTTAAGAATTTCAGTGACAGTTAAATTAGTTAAAAAATTGTTTTGATTTTATCTCGCCTACTTTTCGAAATAACTGTAATTTGGAATTTCTAACTATATCTAGAAATTCCAATCACTTTTATTTTTAGCGTGAAAGCTTTTTCGTCACTAGCATAATTTCCATGTGTACATATATAATCAAATGTCAATTGTATGTCTTTAATTCTAAAAGAAGCCTTGATTTGTTTATGAACTTAAGTGCAGCTAATACAACATTTTCGTATTTAGTTTTCACTTTTTCGTCAAATTCGCCCCAAGCCATTGACCTTTGCCGAGCTCGACAACTCTTAAAACTTTGAAATTAGTTCCAAAGCGAAAAGTAGAAAAACTTAACTTGAAGTACAATTTTGTTAAGCTGTTTTGAAGAGTTCGAAAGAGACAAGAACTTGATAAATTAACTAATGCTTTAACGCCGGCAAAAGAAAGCAGCTAATTTCATTATTATTAATAGCTTAAATGAGAATTGTTTGCGTCGGCAAATTCGGCTGAATCCTTGAACTACTTTATGTCTGTCCGCCGTCTATTTGCAAGCTGCGCCTTAAAGGTCAGCCACTGAGAGAGTTTAACACTAATTACCGCTTGGCATGTGACTTATGACATTCAAAATCTTTTTTGATGGTAACACGCAAATGTAGGCGCGGCACGCCCAACACACTAAAACAAAAAAAAAACAAAAATTACTTCAAATGGAAAACCCTTTGGGGCAATTTTAAAATGAATATTCGAATCGTTTAAGCTGAAATCAAAAAGGACAAATTTGCGAGAATGGGAAAAATTCATGTGAAGAATTACAGAAAGCCATAAATATTTGAATTGATTAAAGAAATCAATTTAATATGGGCGTTATGAAAACAGATAGACAGTGACAGTGGCAACAATAACAAAAGCAACAACAACAACACTACGAACAACACCCACAATAACAACAACAACTGTCGGCTGTCGTCGGAAACATCGTGACTTACTTTTAGGCGTGTTTCTATGTGGGGTGTTCCGTGGGGTGTGTATGTGTGTGTGTGCCTGTATATGAGTGAGTATCTATCTGTCGGTGTGTGGCCATAGATAATCAAATTTGGCACTAATTCACAGCAGACACGCAAAGCATAAATAAACTTGCCAAAGTCTTTTTACTCTTTTTTTCATCTGCTGTCGATTTTTTTTAAAACCAATTTGCAACCGCAGCTTGCTAAACTAAACCAAAATACTTATTCAATTTTATTCGATTTGCCGCTAACCGACGACAAAATACTCTTAAGTTATCTACAGGTAAATAAATACAGTTAATACTCCACGTGTGCGATAATTTCATATCTTTGAATTAATATTAAGTATAGGCAATTTAAATGTTTAATACATTATTTTCATGAGCTCGAAAGCAGCACTCTTTATCTGTTGAGATAATTAACTAAGCTATTTATTATCAGTCGCGTTTCAAGGTCCAAATACACTCAAGTGGGTATAACACATAAGTATGTATGTATGTATGTATGTACTACTCATGTGGGGTAACTTGAAATATTAAA
>JBAMBL010002136.1:0-31753 GCA_037043405.1 Drosophila subquinaria | reverse complement strand
ATATCCATTGTAGTGCTTGCAAAAGATGTAATATTTACTAATGAACTAAACTTTCGCAGAGCTGAACTTTTAAAGTGCGATCGGGTTCGGTTTCATTGTATTTTTTTAAAATTAGGTTATGTTTTCTACTGTGGAAATGTCCCAAATGAGCTGCAAATTTCCGCATATTATTTTTCAATTCTTTATTTTTACCTTCAATATCAGTGTCCAAGCGAGTGTTATTTAATGAATGGCATACGGAAAATGATACTTTAAAAAAACTTTTTGCAGTGGAGCCACCAATATTATTGATAGAAATAATCATAACGAAGGTGATTGCGATAAAATAGCTCATAAAATATAAATTTCTCAAAAATATTGGCTATGAAATGGAAAGAAAATCATCGAATTCCTACGAATTTAAAAAAAAAAGCAACAAGGAATTGTTAGATAGTACAAGTTAATCATTGGTGGACCTTAATTTAAGTACTGGACGAACTTAATTTTCAGTTCTTCGAACTTAATTTTCAGTTCTTCATTTTCAGTTTCATCTTCCAAAAACGATGCACTAATAGATAAAGACAATATTGGTCTTATTTTAAATAAAGAAGTAGATGAAATTATTCCTCATCCGATACTGAATAGAGCTACAACTGAACAAAAAATTAATAATTAAAATGGTTGTTAAAAAAAAATTTTGTAAAGTAGTATCTTTGTGTAAAATTTAATTATAAAAAAATTTTATAACAAAAACAACATATTTTTAAAAGTAACAAATGTATGAAAAAATGACTTGCATTTGCGCAAAAAAATAAAATTCCATGGGATGATATAGTTGTAAAGTTCATACCAAAATGTGTAAAGAAGTGTAAATATATTTCTAAAATATTGAAATTTATAAAAATTGCAAAGGAAATGCCTTTTAATTTGGGCGAAACTACCCAGATATGGAGAAGAGCAGTTTTAGACGAAATTTAAAGTTATAAAAAATAAAATATTTCCATTAAAAAAATAAATATTTTTATATTAATTTTGATTTGTGGTATATTTACATACTAAACAAAATTATCCGTACAAAAATAGCACCATTTTTATAGAAGTTATTAATTAATCGCCGCTAAATCGGCCATTTCTCCCACTGTGCATTGATTGCCTCATTGATTAGAAAATATAAAGATTGAAATTGTCTGACTTTATTCCATCTTTGCAGCTCCAAATATGTGATTGCGCTGCAGGATTACCGCGCACCCTCGGATGGCACCAGTTTTCTGTCGTTCTTCAAGGGTGATCTGATCATCCTGGAGGACGAATCATGCGGCGAGTCCGTGCTGAACAATGGCTGGTGCATAGGACGCTGTGATCGCTCGCAGGAGCGTGGCGATTTCCCTGCCGAGACGGTCTATGTGCTGCCCACGTTGAGCAAGCCGCCTCAGGATATTCTCGCACTGTTCAACATTGAGGAGGCGCATCATGGAAGGCGTCTAAGTATGGCCTCCAATGGGGGCGCCGTGGAGCCACGTGATCGTCCACACACACTGATGGAGTATGCTTTGGATCATTTCCGATTGCCGCCAAAGCGGACCATGTCCAAGACGCTGACACTGGGCTCGAAGCGGAGTGAGGAGCTGTGGCGTTATGCCAGGGATCCCATCAAGATGCCGTTGCTGCGCAAGCTGCAGGCCAAGGAGGAGCTGGTTGAGGAGGCGTGCTTCGCCTTTGCTGCCATACTCAAGTACATGGGCGATCTGCCATCGAAGCGGCCACGCATGGGCAACGAGATAACCGACCACATCTTCGACGGTCCGCTGAAGCATGAGATATTGCGCGACGAGATCTATTGCCAGCTGATGAAGCAGCTGACGGATAATCGCAATCGCATGTCCGAGGAGCGAGGCTGGGAATTGATGTGGCTGGCAACGGGTTTGTTTGCCTGCTCGCAGGGTCTGCTCAAGGAACTGTTGTTATTTCTGCGCACACGTCGTCATCCCATTTCGCAGGACTCGATGCACCGGCTGCAGAAGACTATACGCCATGGACAGCGCAAGTATCCGCCGCATCAGGTGGAGGTCGAGGCCATACAGCACAAGACAACGCAAATCTTCCACAAGGTCTACTTCCCGGACGACACGGACGAGGCCTTCGAGGTCGATTCGTCGACACGCGCCAAGGACTTTTGCAACAACATCTCACAGCGCCTATCGCTGCGCACCAGCGAGGGATTTTCGCTATTTGTGAAGATTGCCGACAAGGTCATCTCAGTGCCGGAGGGTGATTTCTTCTTTGACTTTGTGCGTCATCTGACCGATTGGATTAAGAAGGCTCGACCGATACGCGACGGGGCCAATCCGCAGTTCACATACCAGGTCTTCTTCATGAAGAAACTGTGGACGAACACTGTGCCAGGCAAGGATCGCAATGCTGATCTCATCTTCCACTACCACCAGGAGTTGCCCAAGCTCTTGCGCGGCTATCACAAGTGCTCACGCGAGGAGGCCTCCAAATTGGCTGCTCTCGTCTTCCGTGTGCGCTTCGGCGAGAATAAACAGGAGCTACAGGCCATACCGTAAGTGATTCCACCTGTAATCCAAATACGTACACTTTTGAATCCTCAATTTCCATTACAGACAAATGCTGAGGGAACTGATACCGTCTGATATTATGAAGATGCAGAGCACCAGCGAATGGAAGCGCTCCATTGTGGCGTCATATAATCAGGATGGCGGCATGAGCTCCGAAGATGCCAAGGTGGCATTCTTGAAGATCGTCTATAGGTGTGTATAATGGAATATTAGTTAGGTTTAAAATGTGAAGTTAACATATTCATTTCTCATTCACAGATGGCCCACCTTCGGATCTGCCTTCTTCGAGGTGAAGCAAACCACGGAGCCGAATTATCCCGAAATGCTGCTCATTGCCATCAACAAGCACGGCGTGAGTCTGATACATCCAGTAACCAAGGTGAGATCAACTTATTAGTATATCACGTAAAACATAAAAGCATCAATTTTATTTGTATTTAGTTGTTTCCTATTTATTTATTTTGTTTAATGCTCCTATGTTTTGATTATATAAAGTTATGAGCTACATAAACCTTAAGCTGTTTTTAGTTCAATTAAGTTTGTGTGAATCTTCTAGATTTATTTGAAATTTTACCTCACCCACTCATAAATAATTTTGTCTGAATATTTAATAAATATTTTCAAGTATTTTGTGCAAATTACAATTGAACTGAGTCCTCAAATAGTACTATTGTAGTCGTTTGTTAGCTAATTGGTTTTTCAACAAAGTTTGATTTATTTTCAACTTTAAATATGACAGAAATGTGATTTTTTTTGTAAATATTAATTAATTAAATTTAATCATTTGTTTAACTCTTTGGGTGTGAGGCACAAACAATAATATTGATTTTTATTGCTTAATGGAATTTTAATTTTTGCTCTATTTTTATTCAGCTGCATCACGTATTTTTCTGTCGAACGTTTTCTTTTATTGCATACCCTTATTCAAATTTTATTTATTATATTTTCATCAATAAATGAGTATGATATAACTTATACTTGAATGTACATTTTACTTGCAGGATATCCTGGTAACGCATCCATTTACGCGCATCTCGAATTGGTCATCGGGCAACACGTACTTCCACATGACGATTGGCAATTTGGTGCGTGGCTCTAAGTTGCTGTGCGAGACATCATTGGGCTATAAGATGGACGATCTGCTGACTTCATACATATCATTAATGCTGACCAATATGAACAAGAACCGAACAATACGAGCCAATTAGGAAACTGATTACTTATATCTATATACATAACAATACAGATATTTATAATAATTATAAATTATAAATGCAATAAATTACACGAGTAGAACTTATAGGACATAAGCTCTAATGCACCCACCCCCAACAATCCTATTCCACCTCTCCAACTTAGCTATAAATTATACCAAACCCTTTCCTTTGTTTCATACTTATGATATCAATTGTTTTGTATAAAATTGCAAACTTTTTTTTAGTATTTTATGGCACATTCCATTTACTTAAATTATTGATTATACTTACGTTAAAGTACAATGTCTTTTTTGTACGAAAATCTATAGATAAGCTTTTGTATCTATGCATTTTGCACTCTGTATAACCTTCTGTATATCTCAACTATATGTCTCTGCTGATGAAGACATTTTGTATCAAATACATAGAAATGTTCAATAATTATTTAATAAATTATATACATATTATAATACTTGATAAAGTCTATACACTGCAATACGACTAATATTAGTAAAAATGGACTGAAGAAAGTCATAGACAAGTCGATAGCTTTCGCTTGTATATAGCAAGAATTTTTACGTTTTTGTACCTATATGTTTTAAAGTGCTTCATAGGACTGAAGGCATATACACCCAGCGACAAAAAAAAAGCCGCACTCTTTCTTTTACTACAACAGCTATTGGAAGTCAAGTATTCAAATTTAAAAAATATATTTGGAAAGGACATCTAAATTCCGTTTGAATGATGCATATCTTTCCTTAACCCATTAAGTACCCATTGAAATATTCGAATTTTGGAAAAAAATAAATTTTCGAGCTCTTTTCCAAAAAAAATTTTTGATGCAAAAACATGCTTCAAACAATTTTAGGAGTGACTGCAAAAAAATTTTTTCAAAAATACTTTTGCTAGTATTTTTTATAATTTTTTGAAAATCCTAAAAATGACTATTTTAGCCCCTTTTTACGCAAAAAGTGGCTTTTTAGCAATTTTTTTTTGCAGTCACTCCTAAACTTGTTTGAAGCATGTTTTTGCATCAAAAATTTTTTTTGGAAAAGAGCTCGAAAATTTATTTTTTTCCAAAATTCGAATATTTCAATGGGTACTTAATGGGTTAAGGAAAGATATGCATCATTCAAACGGAATTTAGATGTCCTTTCCAAATATATTTGTTAAATTTGAATACTTGACTTCTAATAGCTGTTATAGTAAAAGAAAGATTGCGGTTTTTTTTTTGTCGCTGGGTGTAGGTATGAAGTATTCCTTTCGACTAAGCCCTGAAAATAATTGCCTCCGACCCGCTTAAAAAAACGCAGTTTAATATAAACCGATTCCAAAATTATTTATGTAACTTTCTAATTTTATTTTTAGAAATTAAGGCCACATTTTTCTCAAAAGCTTGTTGCTCTTAATGCTTTTTTCTGCGTTCTCAAAACAGTTGTGTTAAGTAATTGATTGATGTCGGCAAAAGATATTTATGTAGTTTTCTAATTTTGTTTTGAGAATTTAATGCTCCATTTTTTTTAAAAACTTGTTTGTGATAATGCTGTAATCATCATTAAGTTTTAACTTGATAGGGTTTATTTACTTGGTCATACGAGGAGTAATCCAATTCCTGCGTTTTAAGAAAATTTTTTTTTTATCCTTATGTAATCAACATTGAATGAGTTAGATTGGAAATTTAAATCTGATATTCTTTTAAAAATGTATATATGTAGGGTATTGTTATCATTTCCTTTATGTATTTGGAGCAGGGCACCTAAGTTAATCGGCTTTTCATCCATTCAGCCGAAATCTACCCGAAATCGTCTCTTACACTAGGAGAAAGAGCAAATTATTGGCAGTATCATTTTGAAATGAAAGGAATCAAGCGCTTTGTTTTATGAGCACACTGCGACAAAAATCTATGACTGTTGAAATTGAAGCTTTGGCTTCGTTAAACATAGCAAAATTGTTTATATTTAATGGTTTTTTTCTTATGCTACGGTCAATGTCTTACAATCTGTAAACTAAAATACAATCGAACAAAAAACAGTAAATTAAAAGTAATAGGAGTAGGACACTTAAATTAATTTAATTTAATATATAATATTATGGGTGATATCATTAATATTTATGTGTAGGTTTAGCCTCCTTTGTAAAAAATAACCTCATATACCCGATATGTGTATAAAATAATTTCTTTTTTTTTGTTTTGAGTGGGCATTTAATATACATAATTTAAAAAAAAAATTAATTTTACAGGCATGTTCTACATGTTCTCTGTCAAGAAAATAAAAGCACAGATAAATCTATTGTAGATGCTTCTAAAATCACCAATTGTTGCTCTCAAATGCCAACATTATTGAATTAAATTAAATTGTAAGCTATGTGTGCGAGGGGACAACGATCACCCTTCCCCCTGCCTTCGCCCTTGACTATCATGATAAAGTGAGCGAAAATGAATGGTTTTAGATAATTTCGTGGTCAAAGAAATACATACAGTTTGTCAAGAAACACTTTACACACCCTTAAAAATGTAATATTTTGGTCTTTTAAATTCCGATTGAATGTCACAAAACTTTTCTTAACCCATTAAGTACCCTTCGAAAATTTCGAACTTATGTAAAAGTCACTTTTCAAAACTTTTTTCCTCGATTTTTCACAAAAAAAAATATTTTGATTTAAAAAAATTCTTAAAACAATCTAAAAGTAACTGCAAAAAAAATTTTTTAAAATATTTTTGATAGTATTTTTTAAAATTTTTATAAATCCTAAAAATGACAATTTTTACCTATTTTTCCACATTTTCATGCAAAAAGTAACTTTTTTTTAGATTTCAAAAAATTCTAAAAAATACTAGCAAAAATATTTTTGAAAATTTTTGTTTGCAGTTACTCTTAGAATTGTTTCAAGAATTTTATTGCATCAAAATATTTTTTGTGAAAAATCGAGGAAAAAAGTTGAAAAAGTTGACTTTTGCAAAAATTCAAAATAGGTATTCCATGGGTACTCAATGGGTTAAGGATTGTTTTTAAATTTTTCAAAGTTTTTCAAATTTGAATGAATTTTCCAAAAAAATAATGTATGGTAATTAAAATAGCTTTTCACTATGATTAGTTAATGTCACCGTAAAATGTAATTACTTTTCAATTTCAATATTAATTAAACAAATTTTAACTAGCACTACTTTTGATAATGCACTAAGTAACGATAATGCTTATTGGCACAACTCTGCTCAACACTGCCGTTCACCAGAACAATCATACATCGATTTTCTATTGTCGATTTGTTCAGCTGAACGCGGCCAATGAAAAGGTTCTTTTACATTCTATTAGTTTGACAGCCAGAACAATTTTTCACACAATTTTAGATAGATAGAATATTAGAATCAATCGCAAATAAAAGTTTAAAAAGAAAAGAAATAGCACAAAGAAAACTAATTCACCAAATACATAATGAGTGCACAAGTATTATTCGCATGCTCCAAATGTTTTTCTCGGCACTCCTACGAAGAACTTTCATCAGGACAGCAGCTTTGCAAGGTGTGCCGCGGCTCTATCTCAGTTGTTAAATGTACTTACTGCCGCTCGGAGTTTCCCACCGAATCCAAATCACAAAGTGCCTGCAAAAGATGCGAAGATTATATTGTCAGATATGGGCAGCCCACAACTTGCAAGTGCTGCAAAATCATTGCCGCCTTCGGCAGCTCCAAATGCATGAGATGCGCCAGCTACGAGGCCAAGTACGGACCCCCAATACAATGCGACGAGTGCAAGCTGCGATCAGCCTTTGACAGGCGCGACGAGAACGACAAGGTCAATGGGAAATTCCTATGCTGGCTCTGTACCTGCGCGTATAGGCGTGCGCTTTTGAAAGCACAGCTGGAGGGTCGAGTATCCATGTCCAAGAAGCGACCACTTGAGGAGTCCTCATCTTTGTCGGCGCATAGAGAAAGCTCGGCGCCAGCAAAGAAGCCTACACCACATCAGGACTCCTCATCTGTGACAGCAGTTAGTGGTGCCGGGCTTGACCTGCCCGATGACAAATCACTTGGTAAAGGCGGAAATGCGGCCCCATCTGCCGTAACCACTATATATACTTTACATAGGGAGCGTATTGCCAGTCTGGAGAAGCTTTTGATTCAAAAAGACAAAGAACTACTGGAGAAGGACAAGCAGTTGACAGAAGAGAAGTGTAAACACTTTGAGAACATAAACGATATGCGCAACAGACTGAAGAAAGTCGAGCGTTTGCATAATATGAAGGTGGATAGCTTGAATCGCAGGATCGCCAGCCTGGCGAAAGACTTGGCTGCCATAAACCAACTAAAAAGGCACCAGCAAAGCTGATCGAGACGAGGAGCGCAGCAAGCAGGATCGGGCCAGCGTAAAATCACGCTATGGATCTGGCAGTTCCTCTTCCAGCAGAACTGAGCCGCAAACTCAACTCACACACACACACTCCTCTGCTACAATGCAACAACATCATCAACATGTGCCACCAGCAACATATGCATGGCAGCAACATATGCATAACAACATCACTTGAATGCAGTAGCAGCTGCAGCATCAGATGCTACATAACAACAGCAGCAACACCTTCGGCAGCAACAGCAGCTGATTGCTTGGTCCCAGCAACATACTCGTCCAGCAGCAACATGTGCCAAGGAGCAACAATGCAGTGCACCAACACCACATGCACTGCAGCAACACCTGTATTGTAGTAACAGCAGCAGCATCACATGTCGCATAACAACAGCAGCAACACCTTCGACAGAAGTAGCAGCTAAATGCTTGCTCCCAGGAACGTGTGTAGCAGCATGTGCTTTTGGCAGCAACACGTGCTCCTATCAACACCAGCAACATGTGCCCCCGAAAGCAACAGCAACCCTTGCTTCGCAGCAACATATGCAATGCATAACAGAAATGCATTAATGCATAACAGAAACAGCAACACCTGAAATGCAACAAATGCAACACTGTCAGATTCTGTAAAACAACAGCAGCAACGCTTTCGGCAGAAACAGCAGCTTAATGTTAGCCCCTCAGCAACATGTGTTACCAGCAGAAACATTTGCATCACAGCAACATCACTGCAACATGTGCATCACTGCAACATCTACAGTAAACCAACATCAGCAACAGAAGCATGAACAACACTCGCATTGCAGAAACATATGCAATGCAGCAACAGCAACACCTGGAATGCAACTACAGCAGCATCAGCAGATGCCGCATAGAAACAGCAGCAACAAATCCGGTAGCAACAGCAGCTAAATATTAGCCCTAAGCGACATGTGTTACCAGCAGCAACATGTGCATCGATGCAACATCACTGCAACATGTGCATCGCTGCAACATCTACAGTGAACCAGCATCAGCCCCTGAAGCATGAGCAACACTCGCACTGCAGCAACAGCAACAATAGCAGCAACAATAGCAGCAACAGTAGCATGCATTGCAGCAAGAGTTAAAATGCAACAACAGCAGCATCAGCAGATGCTGAATAACAACAGCAGCTAAATGTAAGCCCCTCAGCAACATGTGTTACCAGCAGCAACATTTGCATCGATGCAACATCACTGCAACATGTGCATCGCTGCAACATCTGCAGTGAACCAACATCGGCAACATGTGCCCCAGGAGCATCAGCAACACTTGCCCTGCAGCAACATATGCAATGCAACAACAGCAGTAGCAAGCATTGCAGCAACACTTGAAATGCAACAGGAGTTTTTGTAGAGCTCTGCAATAAACGCATCCTTCAGGGAACGGTGCCACGCAGCTGGAAGCTGCAACGTCTAGTGCTCATCCCCAAACCCGGGAAAGATCTCGGCGACCCGTCCTCCTACAGAGACCTCAGTATGCTGGACACTCGGGAGAATAATCTGCAACCGATTGGAGTCCGAGCTCGCAAGAGTACAAGGTCTCTCTGAACAACAATTTGAGTTCCGGAAGCAGCGCAGCACGATTGATGCTATCCAAAAAGCTGGAAGACACCACAATAGCATTTTCTCTGCCATTGATGAAGTAACCGCTTATGGCTGGAGTAGTAACATCGACCATCCTGTATGCGTCGGCAAACCTCATACAGTAGGGGTTGCAAAGCAGCTGGAATAGCGCACAAAATGGCAGATGGACCCACTGTCTTATAAAGGAGCTCAAGCCTTGGCTACTCAGAAGACATGGGCAGCTGAATTATTACCTATCTCAGTTGCTAACGGGTCACGTTTAAAGTTTAAATCGTACCTTCACTCCACATATGATGACTCGCCGATGAGTTCACCTGGGCACATTGGGACAGCGAGCCGATTTTTCGACGAAAATTCAAATTTTTTATAGAATGTAAACCTATTTTAATAATAAAATTTGAATAGTATATACTTTGACTAAAATGAATCAAAAGATTTTAATTGTTTTGATGCATCCCTGGAATTTTGGCAGCCCTCAAAGTCAGCTGTTTGATTGCATGCGTGCGAAACTAAAAAGCGCGGAAAAGCTTTTGTTTACTTGCGAGCGTCCCAAAATTATTGTGGTTTAACCATTTTTTACTAAAATTATGGAAAAGAAACACCAAGGTATTTAGAATATTTGTATTAAAAAAGATTTTGCTCATGTTTGTTAATGTGTTTTTTGTGTGCGTTTATTTGTGTTGTCCAAAAGTAGAAAAAAGCTCACCTGCTAACCCGTCTGTCGTGGATTATAACTAATTTTGTGCCAAGTTGTGCCAAAAAGTAATTATGTGTCATTAAAGTGCAAAGTGTATATAAACTAATTTTAAAAATCTTTTTTGCTCCTTTTTGTTCCGATGTGAATAAATCCATAATATTGTAGCTGTGGTTGAGTTCGCCCATGAGCAACTGCTTGATATCTACATACAAAACAATCGTAGCGCATCTGCCGTTTCGAGTTGGATTTATGATGAACTGAAAGAATTCGACTTAAGCACGGAGAAAAAGGATGAAATCTACACCAAAGTGAGAAGCTTTCACCTTTACGTAAAAAAGAACTTGGCAAAATGTAATAGAAATATGGCCAGATTTAAGACAAAGCATACCGAATGGCTTTTGTCCAATATGGCTATAACAGTAAGCTCATTGTTGTCTTCAAATCCAAAGCCGTCAACATCAAGACCAGATGGACGCCCACCCATTGAATATGTTAACGCCGCTCCCCGTCAGAAGAGAAAATTGGCATCCGTAAATCAGGGTTACAACACATCTCTTCTTGTGCATGCCGCCGCAGTTTCGGCCGAAAAATCGAACGAGAAAGATACAGCCCTTGTGTTAAAAAGTACAGTTCATACTCCGAGTGACCCCAATAAAGCTAGAAAAAATCTTTTTGCTCAGAAAAATGACTCGGTTCGACTAACGGAGGATGAAGCTTTAGCATATCTGCTTGAAAATTCATTGACTAAAAGTCAATACAACAACTTTCGCGAGCTCAGCATTTCCCGAACTTGTGAACTTTTTCCTTCTTACAACAAAGTGAGAGAAGCTAAGTCAAAATGTAGACCTTTTGATATTAATGTAACCGAGTCAGTTGCTGAAGTCCCGCTGCAAAGTCTTCTAGACCACACTAGTTGCCGTATAATTCAAATGCAAGAAGATTTATTTGAGCAGCTTGGCAATACTTTAAGTGTGACGCTTATTGCAAGCTATGGATTTGACGGAACAACCGGACAAAGCAGCTATAAGCAACACTTTCTTGGATGTGATTCATTGCTTTCTGACGACTCGTTTTTTGCGACAACAATAATCCCCCTTAAATTAATGGACCATATTGGAAATGTATTTTGGATGAATCGTACTCCTCAGTCGATTAGATTTTGTAGACCAGTCAAGCTTGAGTTTGTTAAAGAGAGAAAAGACCATATTCTTGCTGAGAAAAAAAATTTGGATAATCAAATAAAAGATTTGTCTTCATATGTCTGCACCGTTGTAAATGGAAAATCGATTTCAGTTAAATATGATCTTCAAATGACACTTTTAGACGGAAAAGTTTTAAACATTTTGACTGAAACCAAATCTTGCGAATTGTGTCCGATATGTGGAGCGAGCCCAAAAGACTTCATGGAAAATGCTAAAATGGACTCACCAAAATTTAAGCCAAGGCATGAAGCATTAAAATATGGCATAAGTCCTCTACATGGTTGGATACGATTTTTTGAATTCGTTCTTAAAATTGCATATAGACTGAAACTTAAAAAATGGCAAGTGAGTGATGAAAATGGAAAAAAAGAAATGGCGAAACAAAAAAAGTCGATTCAGAAGCAGATGTGGAATGCTATGGCTCTACATGTGGAAAAGCCCAAGCAGAATGGCAGTGGAAATACCAACGACGGCAATACAGCAAGGAGGGCGTTTGCACAACCTAAGCTACTAGCTGAAATCTTAGGTCTTGATGAATTTCTCATTGCATATTTTAGCAATATTTTAATTGCTATTTCTTGCCACCTACCAATTGATCCAACACAATTTAAAAAATATTGTCAGAAAACCATAACACTATATATGTCCTTGTATTCATGGTTTCCAATGTCGGCAACAGTCCATAAAGTGTTAATGCACGGCTACCAAATAATAGAAGCATCAATCCTTCCATTAGGTGTTCTTGGCGAGAACGCCTCAGAGGCTCGCAACAAATATTATAAGAGTGACAGGAGGTTACATGCTCGAAAGAGTACACGGCAGAATAACATGGCAGACGTTTTCCACAGAGCAATGGATTCTTCAGATCCTCTTGTGTCGAGCATCTATTTAACAAAAAGACTGGGTCAGCAAAATAAACTACCCCTACCAACAGACGTAATCGAGCTTTTGGAATCACAAAACTTGATATATTTTTGTAACATGAACAATTATAACAATGTTCCCGATTTTGTTAGTAACAATAGTGATAGTGATTCAGATTCTGACTCTGAAAATCCGTTTTCAATTAAAATTGATGTAGAAGACGACTTTTAGGAACAATGTAAGATACTTATTTATAGTCATTTTGAATGCATTGTTATTTTTTACTTATTAATATTAAGGTTAAGTGTTAAAAAAATGAATTAAAAACATTTGTTGAATTAAACGAGTGCTAGCATTATTAATTACCGTACAAGTATCAATAAGAGGAAACCTATCTCATATGGGCGGCTAAGGAAGGCGTGGTCAGATCGGTCTGAAACTTAGATATATTTTTATGTGCATCGAAACTGTCGTATGTACCAAATTTCAAGAACCTAGCTTTAATACTTTAATTTTCGTCGAAAAATCGGCTCGCTGGCCCAATGTGCTGGGGGAGAATTTCCAATTTGGCTGCGCAGGTTATAAAGGAACTGCGTCGAAGGGAGAGGCTCCGCAATGGAGCCATAAACTAAGCGGCTACAGCCGTCATCTACTCCGTGAAGTAGTGCTTCCCGAAAGTCCCGCGGGCTAGATTCTCTTCTCTTCTAAATACCACATATCTAATTCTATTCGAGGTAATTTCTGATATTCAATTTTGTGACGAATAGTATAAAGTTTTACAAATAAGCTATTAAAAAAAAATTTTGGCGCTCGGAACATTTTGCTAAAAGGTTCCAATTCCTCATACCTAATAAAAATTACATTTTTGCGCAGTACCGAATGTCAAAAATGTTGTTAAATAATTTATATGTAAAACTTAATATTTTTCGTCACAAAATTGTATACTAGAAATGAAAATAAAATTGTTTTCGTCAGTAGACTTTTACCTCGTAGAGGTTTTTTTTATAAGACATCAGAAATTTGACATAATTTTGTCAAAAGGTGTTTAGTGTTTGTAGAAATATACGTCAGCACCATGGCCAAGATAATAATGAGAATAAAATAAAAAACATTTAGTTAAAGTGCGTTGCAGAAATTCGCTCGCATTCTTACCAGCAAAATCAAACTGTTTGGCAAAACTGGTTTCTATTGCAATGCTCAAGTGTGAAGGTCAATTCTCTTGCATGCAATATTGTTCTACATAAAATATTTTCTCAAGAATATACATATACACAGTTTGTCAAGAAACACTTTACACACCCTTAAAAATGTAATATTTCGACTTTAAATAAGAAAATAATAGCTTATTATATACAGTTTGTCAAGTAATTGTTTGCAAAGCCTTAAAAATGTAATATTTCGACTTTAAATAAGAAAATAATAGCTTATTATATATATTTGGAAAGGTCATTTAATTTTCGTTCAAATGATGCAAAAATTTCCTTAACCCATTAAGTACCCATTAAAATATTCGAATTTTAAAAAAGGTCTACTTTTTCAACTTTTTTCCTCGATTTTTTCCAAAAAATGTTGGGATGCAAAAAAAATCTGGAAACAATTCTAAGAGTAACTGCAAAAAAAAATTTTCAAAAATATTTTTGCTAGTATTTTTTAAAATTGTTTGAAAATCCTAAAAATGACCATTTTAACCCATTTTTCCTAATTTTCATGCAAAAAGTGCCTTTTTTTCAGTTTTCAAAAAATTCTAAAAAATACTAGCAAAAATATTTTTGAAAATTTTTTTTTGCAGTTACTCTTAGAATTGTTTCCAGAATTTTTTTGCATCCCAACATTTTTTGGAAAAAATCGAGGAAAAAAGTTGAAAAAGTAGACCTTTTTTAAAATTCGAATATTTTAATGGGTACTTAATGGGTTAAGGAAATTTTTGCATCATTTGAACGAAAATTAAATGACCTTTCCAAATATATATAATAAGCTATTATTTTCTTATTTAAAGTCGAAATATTACATTTTTAAGGCTTTGCAAACAATTACTTGACAAACTGTATATTAGGAAAGGTCATTTAATTTTCGTTCGAATGATGCAAAAATATCCTTAACCCATTGAGTACTCATGGAATATTTTGAATTTTTGCAAAAGTCTACTTTTTCAACTTTTTTCCTCGATTTTTCACAAAAAATATTTTGAGGCAAAAAAATTCTTGGAACAATTCTAAGAGTAACTGTAAAAAAAATTTTTTTTAAATATTTTTGCTAGTAATTTTTAAAAATTTTAAAAAATCCTAAAAATGACAATATTTACCCATTTTTCCTCATTTTCATGCAAAAAGTGCCTGTTTTGCAGTTTTCAAAAAATTTTAAAAAATACTAGCAAAAATATTTTTGAAAATTTTTTTTTGCAGTTACTCTTAGAATTGTTCGTATAAGCATTTTAACAGTTTGCCTATTTGGATTCGCTTTGTCTAAAAAATAACAAACCGTTGCACTGTGTAAGATTTTGCCAATCTAGGGGGACTTAATTATAAAAAAAATATTTTTAAGGTCAATGAGCTTCTAGAAGTCAATTTAGAAATGTTCAAATGTTACGAAAACAAGCACAAAACAAAACAAAAAAATTTTTGTTCAGAAAAAACGGTTCTTAAACCGGCATTTGAAGTGCATGCAAAATTGAATCGGAAAGCCAGCAACAGTTGATAATGTTTGTTCTTTTCAAATGGATCGTGTTGTCACTAAGAGCAGTAAAATCTATTTTGCTCATAATTTCTGAATCATTATTGATTTTTCACAATATAAAGGAACTTTATAAGTGGCCTAGAAAATTGTTATTACTTGTTGGAAATAAGTGTCAAAAAGTAAGTAAAATTTTAACAATATTTGTGTTTTTGGTGGAAACAAACTAACAACATTCAATCACATTCAAATCAACCAAAACATACATCGTTTGGAAAAAATCATTCTGAACCAGGATCAGAAATAAAATTTTGCCCATATTCTGCCCAAAGAACTTCAATTTAGCAATGATTGCAATAACATGCGCAGAATTTTTCGAGGTTTGCTCAAGCGACTTAAGAACCGATAACCTTAACTCACTTCTAGAGCGCGCAGCTATGATATGGCAATGGTATTGATAATATAAAGTTCAAGGTACACCTAGCAAACATGTGCCATTTTAGTTGAGGTGGAGTAAATCTAGGAGAGATAAATCCAGATTTATTATAAGTTTGATGTCCCGCCTTCAACCTCAAACGTCCAATTTTTATCTCATGATCAATCTAATGAAGAAAGTTGTGATTAAAATTCAGATTCTGATCAAATTTGCAGAAAGTTATGTCATCTTATTTTTTTTATCAACTTTGAGTTAATTTTTTAATAATTTAAAAATATATTGAAAAATATGAAAATCGCTTTTCCTTTCCATAAATAAAATATCTTAAAACAAAACCATTTTTCCATTTTTTGGCCAATATTTTTGAAGTTACAAGCAAAAGCATATAACAAAAATAATTAGTTTGGATATAAAAATAATTTTTTTATCATTATTTATTTTAAAAAAATATTTTTTAATTGGCTAAAATTATAACAAAAAATAATAACCTGATACTTTTTTGATTAAAAAAGTTTTTTTTTTTATTTGTGTTTTTTGTTTTCAAAAATGAAAAATTTCTGGTTTTACCGTATTTTACGCCCTTCAAAGTGACACGCCCACTTTTACTTTTAGACCAAACATTTCTTTGGGGAAATTCGACTGCTACTGAATTAAGTCCCCCTAGATTGGCAAAATCTTACACTGTGTGTTGGCATATTGAATAGGAAAAATTATTTTAAATGGTTAATTTTGAAATATAATTCTAAGTTGTCTGCTATTCCTAAGGCTTTTGAGAAAATGATAACTTCTCAGCTGCAATATCTTTGCAGATCTATTATTTCACCCTACCAGCATGGGTTTGTGAAACATAGATCTACTACCACTAACTTATTGGAATTCACTTCGTTTGTTATACATGGTTTTCAAAATAAAATGCAAACTGATGTCATTTACACTGAATTTAGTAAAGCTTCGATTCCGTTAATCACAATCTTTTATTGCGTAAACTCTATCTTTTAGGTTTTCCTAATAACCTAATTCTGTGGATTTCAAGCTACTTAAATTTTAGAACCCAAATAGTTTTTTTTAATGGTTTAGTTTCTAAACCTGTTCAAGTTTATTCTGGAGTTCCTCAAGGAAGTCATCTCGGCCCCTTGTTATTTACGCTTTTTATAAATGATCTGATTACGTTTAACTTTGTATGTCGGCCACTGACAATCTTCTTGGTATCAGGCTGCAAACTGATCTTGACAGTTTTCAGACATGGTGTAAAGTAAATTTCTTAAATCTTAATTGTAGTAAATGTAAAGTTTTGTCTTTTAGTGAATTGTAAACCTCTTCAACGTATTATGTCGGTTACTGATTTGGGTATTCTTTTGGATCCTAAGCTGAAGTTTGACAAGCACATTGCATATATTGCTAATCGAGCATTTGGCGTCTTGGGTTTCATAAAGCGTTTGTCGAAAGAATTTGACGATCCATATATTACTAAACTACTTTATACTTCACTTGTCAGACCTATTCTGGAATATGGGTCTTGTATATGGAGTCCCCAATATAAGATTCATCAGGACAGAATAGAATCTGTACAAAAACAATTTTTACTCTTTGCCCTTCGGGGTCTGGAACTGGAATATCGTAGTAGACTTTTACTAATTAAGGCCCTATTCTCTTTCAGCAAAAAATTTTTTTCGACTTTTTTTTTTTGCATTTGATTTGAAAGCTTGGGTAGTTGTGAATATGCCCCTAAAAGGATTTTTAGAAATTCGAAATACTTAAGGAGATATGGCCATTTTTATCCAGCAATGTTAATGTTAATGCAAGTGAAGTCAAAACTTTAAACGCGTTTATCTCGAAACCACGTTTTTCGAGCTGGCGGCCACGATTCCGCCAGTTCTACTGAACCGATTTGGATGAAACAAAGTTTAATCGACTTAGAACTGTCACTATTCTGGCCCGTAGTAAAATAAAAATTTTGCGATTTTTTTTACTATTTTTTTTTACACTAAACTACAAAAAAATGGGTCCAAATTGAAATTTTTTTTTTGAATGGCCGCCATTTTGTCAAAAAAAATCGCAAAATTTTTATTTTACTACGGGCCAGAATTACATCTATACTGATTATAACCCCGTTTTTTTTTTCATTTCCGACGCTCCGGAGACCCGGAATCGTGGCCGCCGTGACGACACCTTTTTTTTGCACCACCAACTTTGAAGTCTCATTACTTTTTGAACAGCCCTCGTATCGCGGCGAAAAAAATTTTTTTATTTTCTTTCATTCATTACTAATTCAATAAAAAAAACAAAATTCAAATATCTTTTTGCGTTTTCAAATGAGAATTTTTTCAAAAAAGGTCCAAAAACAGCAAGCTGAAGGAGAATAGGGCCTTAATCTTCTCTCTCTTTCTTGCTTGGTGTAGTCTTTCTACACAAACTAATTATTGGTGAAATTGATTCATCTGAATTAATTAGCCAAATTAGTTTTACTGTCCTGATCAGAACTTCTAGAAATTTGTTACCTCTTTCTCTTCAATCCTGTGTTGCTAACTATGCTATTCATAACCCTTTTCGATTACTTTGTTGTAATTATAACAATCTGTCTCAATTTATAACTAATTCTTCTTTTGTACAATCTCTGAATACTTCAATTATTTCTTACTTATCTAGCGTATAGTTAATTTATGTTTTTGTTTTTTGTTGTTTAAAACAATGTTTTTCCGCGCGTCAACAAGCTTGGTGTCGTTTGGGCCACTTGGATGTACTGCCCTGTTTAGTACATCAACGTCCAAAACAAAAAATAAAATAATAATAAAAATAATGTTATGGGTGAATCAGTAATCCCTTGTATAAAATAACGTCATATACTACCTGAGATCTTTATAAGGTAAATTTTTTTTTGTTTTGAGTGCGCATTCAATATACATAATTCTAATAAAAATGTATTCCTCAGGCATGGTCTATTGCCAATGCTGCTAAAATCATCAAATGTTGCCAAATTTATTGCTTTAAAATAAATTAATTCTGTAATTCAATAAAAATGTATGCCTTTTGATGTATATGTTTTAAATTAATTTATTTGAGACAATTTTGTTTTTTCAATAACCAAGTAGGCAATGTGATATATGAGCTCTTCTTGGATGCTTCTTCCGACATATTAGCCAGATGCAAGGTGGATTTACTATTAAGGTGACGTTGTCCGATGTGGTGAGGCTACAATCATTTTTTCACCTCTCTCTGCCCGCTCTCAGAGAGACAAGCGCTAGAAAAAGATGGCGAACGTTTTACGTTCTGCACTCTTCGTTTGTTATTGTTTTAGCGGACAGAAAAGGAAATGTTTTCGCAAAATAATTAAAATGATTTAATTTAAAATTATTCATAATATTTTAATTCATAATTATTCTTTTCATTGTTTTCTGTCTACGAGTTTATTCGTAAAGAAGAAGACAATAAAAAAAACATGCGACACACAACCTCTTTCGACAACGTTTGCAGGCATACTGTCAAATGTTTGTACTCCCGAAAGAGAGCAGCTGTGGTGACAACGTCACCTACTTAGTAAATTCACCTTGGCCAGATGTGTCTGATAGTAAAAGCAGTTGAAGAAGCATTTCAGCATTTTGACGCTGTAAAATAATAAAGAAATACAATTATGACTTTAAGTTCAATCGGTGCGGTTATTGTTGATTCTGTGGATGATTCCGTTGAAGATATGATTGCATCCAACTTCGTATTTGCTAACATACTCCGGTAGGCGCATTCTGTTTCGCTTCTTTATCGTTTTGGAAATAATATAATTTTGAACTGTCGCCCAAAAATACAATGCTCCAAAGCAGTTCTCTAATACAGCGTTGCCAATTTTAACATTTTCCACATTCACAATTTCACGTGATGTATAAAGCTTTAAATTGATTGAAAAACTGAAATTGTTTATGGAACACATAATTTAACTTATAATCCAATGTGAACTATTACTGTACTTGACTTTATTGTGACATTGAAAAAACGGCCATAAATAAGAAAGCTTATGTGTATACCATAAGTTTGACAGTCAGAACAGTTTTTTACACAATTTTAGATTTTAATAAACTTAAAGCATTTTTCGATGTTAAAGTCTTGACCTACGAACTAGTTGGAATAATAGAATTATATATAGAATGCGATGCATTAATATATGTATTTTATAATCTATTTTATAGCTGTACTGTGATTGCATGCAGCCCCTTTTGGCTCCCACACAACCGGCTGCCAATTCCCACGCATTGTGTGCTTGAATTTTCACAGCGTGTGAAAAACGGCAGCCGGCTTAAAAGTCAAGACTCAGATTTTCCAAGATAATTAGTGCAGTGGAAGCTCCTGAGAACTTTTCAAGAATGTTCCCCCTGCAGTTAAACGACCACAATCCAACACAACAGTCACCTGTCCAACCAGACAGAGCAGCCCAGGAGGAGGGTGAAAAATTATGCACTAGAAATTGTGAATGTTCATTAAAAATTCAACTAATTTCATATTCAGCTCTTCTT
Organism: Drosophila subquinaria; assembly: GCA_037043405.1. NCBI lineage: Eukaryota > Metazoa > Arthropoda > Insecta > Diptera > Drosophilidae > Drosophila > Drosophila subquinaria. Next base: position 11,681 of record JBAMBL010002136.1, on the reverse strand, counting down.
ATAAGATGTCCGGCCGGGCAGCGACCTTAAGACGTTGCAGTTCCAATTACAAAACTTGGTGGTGGATTTTAAATTGTTCCCCTCTCCCCCATTCCTCCGCTCTCTTCATCTCGCACGCAACGCAGGCGACGATTCGACGTCGAGTTTGTCGTTTGAGTCATTCGTTTCGTGAGTACCAACAACAAATTCCCATCAACTTGGGGGTGATTTGCACTTGTTGCTTCGCTTGCATCGCTGACTTCTGATAAGACTTGAGCAAGATTCTAATATAAAGGCAAGGAATACCTTCTAGCTTCTAAATAATGTTGACAACTTTATGATGCCTCTTCAAAAATAAAACCTACTTCAAGTTCGAAGCTGTGATTAGTTTGGCAATCGGCAAACGGAAGCGCGATAATTAATGCAAAACTCTGAATGTTAATTTGTAAATGTGTAAAGCAGCAACAACAATAACAACACGCTAGACTAACAAATAATGCATAAATATTAAAAAAATAGAGATTGTTAAAAAGATTCTCAGATCTGTTATTGTTGTCGCTGCTTTTTGGGGCTGTGAGAAAATTCTGTTCCTTCTGTGTGGCAAACGGAAACAATGCGGCGTTATATATATACTACTATTTCTTGACTTTGCGTTTTTCCTTTGCTTTTTTTACTGTCGTAATAGAGGCTAAAAATTCAAATCGACCAAGCAGCTGTAATTAAAGTTGAAAAGGCAGCCCACCGTGGGAAGTGCTGCACTTGTTTCGTTTGTCTCAAAATGTTCACACGACACGGCAACTTTCCCATGCCGATTTAAATCGACTTCTTTGGGGGTTGCTGTGGGAGGCGGGGGGTGTCAATTAAAAGAAAGAAATAAAAGAAAATAAAAAAATGCTAAATCATGCTAAATCAAAATGTTAATATTATTGCTTATATATTTTGTTTGTTCTTGTATTTATTAAGTTTAGGACTTTCTCTTAAATCTTAAGACTATCATTTTTCAGTTATGTTACAAAATTAGATGCTTTGTCATATATATGTATGTATATATATGTGTATACATGATCTATAGCTGGGCTTCACTGTTGCACTCAATTGACGTGAAATCAGTGAAATTTTGAAAATGCTTGGATTAAGTGGAATGTGATCAGCATATGATTTGCAATTTCAGTTTAGTTAAACTAAAAGTTTCACTGAAGCAATGGCAAACAGATAAACCCAACTAATAAATACATATACAATATATTCTCTATACTATGTAAATGTATATTTAACTAGAGTTACAGTTAATTATGCATGTCCGTGAGCTCTTTCGAGTTATGTATGTACAATTTATGTCTCGCATTTACAAATCTATTGGTTCCAGCTAGCACTACGAAATGTAACTTAAAGTCAACTTGGAATTGATATTCATTGTTTGTTCGCTTTGGAGTTGGAAAAAGAGAGGAATATAGAGAGTATAGAATGATGCACGTCTTATACAAAAAACTAAGGGTGTATGTATGTAAAAACTAAAAAGTATGTGCTAGAAGAGCTTTAAATAAGTTGGCATAAATAAATGTATGTCGAATTGCAAATTATAGAAATAATGCCGCACTCAAGACAAGCCGCTCCCATGACTATTCCATTGCACTTCCGAGATGGAGGGCAGAGTTTGATGTGTCTGCTGTTGTTGCTGCTGTTGTTGTTGCTGTTGCATGCCCTGTTGCAGACTCGAACCGCTGGCCGGTGAGTTGCTGTTATTGTTGTTATTATTGCTGATGCTTGTGATGTTGTTGTTGTTATTGTGACGCGTACGCATAACATCCTCAGCCTGGTTACAATGTGAACGCGGTCCTGGCTCCGGCGTATAGGTAAATGTGAGTCCAGTGGCATATATAATGCCATCGTTGCGCACCAACGATATGGGCACCTGTGTCGGCTGTCGCACCTGCCAATAGATAAACAATTATTAAGAATCTCTATTACCACAATATATTTAAGCAAAAACTCACCCAGAGCCACTCGCCACGAAACTGTGAGATTTCGGGTACAACGCAGAGCAACGTTTCCGTGCAACGATACATGGTCTCCGCCTCGACATCGCCAAACCAGACCTGCAAATGTGGCGTGAAATTGTCGCCACTTAGCTCCAGCATGGCCACATCGCCGCCCCCATTGAGATTCAGCGAATTGACAATCGGCACAGGTGTAACCGGTGAGCTAAAGATTGAGATTGAAACCATTAATTAATTAATCAATAGACAAGTATTCCCTTATACTATATATACAAATTAATAAAATTGAATTAAATTAAGTAAGAAGAAATAAAAGCAATATAATCACAATACAGTCAATTAATATAGTGTGCCACACAATTTGGTTAGTTAAAGGCGGCGCTGTAAATTTAATTTGCTCTCATTTATTTATTTTACAATCACAAAATTTAGTGGTGGAAATAACTGCAACTATAATTTGAGTGGTAGGAAAAATCCAAGCTAAATTTGTGCTGATATGGGAACTTTCTTAATAAAATGTTGTTGTACTGCAACCCTTAACGAAACCAATAACAATTTACTAAAAGTTTGATATTGACATGAGAAACTGAAATAGTGGTTCATTTATAGTAGTGGCGACCTCATTTGTGCCACGCTCATTATTAATTCAAGTACTCAATAAAATTTTAATTTGCATTTGATTTAAAAATTAGTTGAGATAAAATATAATCGAATTTTCAAATTTACAATATCAAATAATTGCTTATTGCTTGAAAAGTACTAGTGTTTAAATTAATATATTTAGATAAAATAATTAAATTACTTTTCCCAGACTTGTTTGTAGTATTTGTATATCTTGACTGTTAGTATAAATAAAATATCTTTTTAGTTTTAATGCAATTTTGTGATTATTGCCTTAAGTTTTAAGTGTTAATATACTTGAAGCGATGGAAAATAATCAATAGTAAAATGAAGCAAGCATTATTATTTCAGTTACTTACGCCACTGGTCCCATGCCCTCGTAGAATTGATACTCGGCTTTATCGGTGGATATGATTGTCCAGCAGGCGCCGTCGTTGATCATTTCTTTGTTGGGCTCCTTGGGACAGGGTGTTGCCTGAAACTGTATGATCTTCTCCTGTGATAGGCACAAATACATGCGATCTGTGTCCTTCATGTAGAAGGCGCATTTGTGCAGCTGCGAAACGGGATCATCAGCTTCCAGCAGTGCCATCTGTTTGTCCACCTTGCGTATGATCAGACGAGGCAGTGCCATGCCCGTCACAGAGCACACAAGCTTAACAGTGGCACCATAGTGTATGTATCCATCGCGCACCTGAAACTCCTCCGACTCGGACTCATTGTCGTCCAGGAGGTGTATCGTAAAGGCGCCCCATTGCGTCGAGGATGCGTGAAAGTGCCCATTCTCCACATGCAGATAACGCGTGGAGACTGTCTGGGAGCGCAGGCGATTGAAGAGCGCCACATTCGTGCCGCTGGCTATGCATAGATCGGCGTTCTTCAGCGACTGCTTCTTCTTGGATGGCTTCGAGATGACCTTGATGCGCTTCGAGTTGAAGACTCCAATGTCGTGGCCGTTGCCATAGAACATCTTCACCGACAGCATGAAATGCTTTCGTTTGTCCGAGTCGGAAATGAAGAGTGTCTTGGCGGCACAATACTGCTTCCCATTGAGATCCAACTGCTGCATATCCTGGTCACTGCTGCCAATGCCAATAAATGCGCATAGCTGTGCCCCCTGCTCGCCTTCCCCTTGCTGCAGCATCTCCTCGTACCGTCGCCGCCAGCCGCTGCCAAACAAATAGATGCAGGGCGGAGGGCAAAAGAATCGCTTCTCATTGCCATAGGATTTCTGGGCCACCTGAAAGCGTTGTTAAAAAGTCACACAATTAGTCAACTCAAATTAACTTTAGGGTAACATTAATTAATCAACACTTTGATTATCGACGGAGACAAATTACCAATCGCAAATCGTAACAAATCGCAAATCGTAAACCGCAGCAATGCAGTTGTTAAATTTTCGTATAATTAATTTCAATTATTTTATTGTGGCCGCCGTTTGCTTAATTTGCGTGCAGTCAAGTGTGAAGGATGCGATGCCTGGACGGCGGCTGACGCTTGAAGATAGCCGCGACAACCGCAAAAATGCCCCACTGGAGCAGCAATTGGATGTGGATGTGGCAATGGCAATAGAACCTACACCCCACACCTTACACTATGCCTGAACCTAAGCTCGATAGTTCAATATTGTTGAACATTTAGGGCTTTGCTTTTTTCTGCTCAAAAATTGTAATAATTCAAATGAAATCATTTTAGCGTTCATTTTTGAAAACATAATTTTGTATTGTGGTCTTACTTGGCCGTCTATACATCTGAAAGTCGCCAAGCCAATTAATAAATATTAATTTTATAGCTTTAACAATTTCAACCTTCTTTTCACTACAATGCTTTTATAAGTTTTTATTCCTGTGACTTTTTTTTCTATTATTAAGAAATGTACATTTTTTGCCTGAATAATTTTCAACAAATTTAAATTTTTTATAAACCTTTTATTGGACAGAGGAAGCTTATCTGACATCGAAGATGTGTTACAATTAATTAATGAAATCAAAGATATTAACTTATTTTTTGATTAATTTGAAAGAAAATTTAGTAGTATAAAAATTTTAGTTCAAATTAATTTAAGTTTATTTTATTTATTTTAAATGAAAAAAAATTAAGAAAATCATAAGAAAGGTAATAAGAATGATAGAACCTAATACTGAATTCAATCATACAATTACAATTAACTTTGTAGAATGTAAAAAACTTAAACTCGACAAGAAGCCTGGAGGATCTGGAACAAATTAAAAATATAATTTGGCTAAGATCTATTTAAGAATCATGATAAATTATTTAAAAAGAAATAATTATAAATATATATATTCCCTCATTACAATGTAAAAACATTTATTAATAATAATTATAATTGCATTTAACATGCAATGCCCATATGCAAGTGTCGCTGTGACGTCACAAGTTCTACTTTTATTGCTCTCTACGAGCATAACGGACCTGCTCAATGTGCAACCTTTTTGGGCAACTAAGCCAGCTCTAAGCCTAAACGTACCTTGGCGTGCAGTATGACTATAACCATGTCGTTGCGCTCGCGCATGTATTTCTCCATTGCATCGCGCGTCAGCTTCTTTTCCTCAATGTGCGACCGGTATGGACCTGGCACCGCCACCGGCAGCATGGATAGTTGCATTTGCTGCTGCTGCTGTTGTTGTTGCTGCTGCTGTTGTTGCTGTTGATGATGAACTTGTAGCTGTTGCTGCTGTGGCAGCGGCGCACTGCCCAGTCCAAAGTGCGGCATATCCTGACTGTGACTGTGACTGAGCAGTTGACTATGGTCCAGGGAGTTGCTATTGCTGCTATTGCTGTTGGTTGCGGCTGCGTTCTCGTAGGCAATGGCAGGCGGTGCGGCGGCAACGGCGTTTAAATTAAATTGGCTGTAGCTCTTCATTTATGCACATGCTGTTTAAATGCATAAGCGCTAAATGCGTGTACGTCTTCTTTTTGGCAACTTGTTTAACACTTTGGCACTACTACTTTAACTTGTACTTTGCTTGTGTTTTTGTCTTCTATTCGTATCCTTGCACACAACAGAACAGAACCAGAAGAAGAACAAGAACACAACACACGCAGCAGCAGCTGTCGTTTCTCACGGTTTCGCTTTCGATGTTGATGCTTTTCAGACAGAGGTCCCGCCTGGCCAGTGGCCACAATTAATATGTTTTGTTTTAAGAGCGCGACTTTGAATGCGACTACAGCGCGTTACGGCTAGCTGCTGTTTAAACTTGAAACTAAACAGTGGAAACTGATTTATAATAAATAAAAAGAACCGACCCTACAAGCTGCAGCAGCTACCAAACAAAACTAGGGTTGTTGTTATCGTATCGATAAAAGCAGCTATCGAGCGACCGCCACAATTAATCGACGTTTCGGAGCTAAAAATGGTTCTGTGGCGCACTATTTAAACGCCAACTTCTGTCTGTTTTGCGAGACATAAATGCCCAGCACAATAAATGCGACGCAAACGTACGAACAAACATCGAACGATCAACTGATGGACTGAACTACTTATCCGACCAATGATCATAAATTTAGTTAGTTCACTAACTTCAGTCGAACCTAACCTAAACCAAACAGATGTTGTTAAAGGCAAAATTAATAGTAAATTTGTACACATCTTAAATATTTTTAAATGTACATCAATTCAAATATTTGACAGGCGGCGAAATTAATCGAGCTATTCGATTCATTGTGAAATTCATTTATCTAGATATCGAAAATTGAGTTGGCAGCCCTTCATATGTTTTCAGCCGAATGGGCAGTAGCTGGTTCACAGTGTGCGGTAAAATACTTATTAAAATTCTAGAATCAACTATAGCAATGGAGCAGTTTAAAGGATTGCAAAAATCGTTATATATATGGACTGATAGCGCTGAACTGGACAAGCGTGTGCAAACGCTAAAGACTGCAACTGGCGGAGATGTGGCCGTGGAAAATGTGCATCGTCTGTCGGTTTGTAAGTGCTAATCGGTGTGAGTCAGCATGTTTATGGGAAATAGTACAATATTTCGTGCATTTCAGCCTCCTATGCCAACTCGAGTTTCGACCTGATTGTGATTGAATGCGCACAGCTGACAGACAATTACGTAAAGCTGCTGCACATGCTGAAGCCGAGCGGTAAACTCCATTTGTTTGCGTACATTGGACCAGCCGCAAGCTTGTTGCAGGAAATCAAGTTATCGGGATTCATCAGCTGCAGAGAGGATGCCGATGCCCAAACGCTGACCGCAGAGAAGCCTGGCTACGAGACGGGCTCTTCGGCTCGCCTGTCGTTTGCCAAGAAAACCTCTAACGTGAATGTATGGAAAATAAGCGGCGACGATGAGGAGCTAATCGATGAAGAAGACCTGCTCGACGAGGAAGACAAACAGAAGCCAGATCCTGCTGGGCTCAAAGTGTGCAGCACTACGGGCAAGCGCAAGGCATGCAAAAACTGTTCCTGTGGATTGGCCGAAGAGCTGGAAAGCGAGAAGTCCACCCAGGCAGCCACTGAAAATGCAAAGTCCAGCTGTGGCAATGTAAGTGCAATCTCTGTTTATATCTCAGCAATTAAACTTATCCGTATATGTTTACAGTGCTATCTGGGTGACGCTTTTAGGTGCTCCACTTGCCCCTATCTGGGCATGCCTGCCTTCAAGCCAGGCGAGAAGGTGCAACTGGCTGACAATTTGCTGAAATCAGACATTTAGGTTTAAGACTCAAAAATGCAGCACGTAGATTTTAAAAGTTTTAATAAGCAAAAAAATTAATTTCATTTGTAAATACAAATATATAAAGTGAAACGCACACAACGAACGAGCGATCGAGTGAAAAATTATTCGCATGGAGTGCCCTTGATTAAGTCACGGTTCTTTCCCGTCAATATGCGATAGTTGACGGCCGAGGGATCCAGCTCCTTGTAGAGATAAGTGGGCATCTTGTCTGACAGTACCCACAGTGAACCCTCCCTGTCGATCTTCAGATCGTTGGGGAACACCAGAGTGTGCGAATCGGAATCAATGAGTCCCTGATTGTCGGCGGTATATGGACGTTTGGTATTCCAGCAAGCAATGGCATCCTTGTTCACTTGCGTATAGAAGATCACGTCCGTGTCCTTGTCGTAGACCTCCGTTGTGGACTGTCCGTTCATGCCGCGATCGCCGACGAGCTTGAAGTCGTAGTACGACTCACCGCCATTCACATGACTCTCGTTCTGCAGCACGCGATTGGAAACCTTGAACTCTTTGGTGCTGGCCAGTGCATGGAAGTATATATCCTTTGTATGATCCGGCTTCAAGGGTCCGACAGCCATGCCAAAGACGCCATCGGTCCACTGGAAATTGACGCCGCCAACGTTGAAGTCTCCCTGCAGCGGATCGAAGTGGAAGTAATTGTGCTTAACCCTATACGATTTGTTGTCCCGCAGGGAATAGACAATGACGCCATAGGCGCCCAAGTCCGGCACATAGGCAAACGCATCCTCGCACTGTTCCCGATCCGCATCAACAATCTACAAGATAGAGGAGAAGGTATTAAAAAGCTGAAATATACGAAGTGGCAGTTGACGAATGCTCACAATATTGGCAAAGAATGTGTCCTCCTTGGTCTGATCAGCGGGTATCGCAAAGCGACGCAGCAATTGATCTGTTTTCAGGTCAAACACCAAAATGCTGTTCGGTGTGATCTGCTTGGGGTTGCCCAGAATGTCAGCCAGTCCAGTGTCCAGCACCCACAATCGATCACAGATGTCGACCTGGATGCGGAACGTCGAAATGATGGTCGAATTGTTGTCCAACTGGACACCAGCATCTTGTGCCTTGTCAGCATCCAGGCGACCACCCGAGGGAGTCTTCTGCTCCTGGGGCTGCACGTCAATGGGCAGCTTGTTGGCCTCCCAGCTGGGATAAGGACGCAGCTTTGGCGATTTCTCGCTTGTCGACAGATCGATGTAGTTCAGAGTGGCCGCAACGCCAGCCTTCCATCTGCACAGAAAGAGAAAGAAGAGGGCGCAATAGAGATTTTAACATACATATGTATTTTGGAGCTGCATTTTTGGATTTACTTTTTTTGACTTAGTTTTGCACTACTGTTATTAACGTTCTGTTACATTACGTTCTGTTACAAAGCGCTGCTGTTATTAACATTCCATCAGCTGGTAGAATAGATTTTGCTTTGCCAATGTTATTAACAGTCTGCATTTGGCTGCAACCAGAGTTATGTACACTCTGGCCAAGATTTATAGGTACACTTGAAATTTTTAAGTATTTGCCTTCATATATGGGGAACAGTTGACTTATAAGAAAAGATTTTTTAAACACGATTAAGGAATATTTTGAATACATATTTTAAAAATAAAAACAATTGTTGAAATTAGATGTTTTAATAATGCATTTGCGGTTGCTTGCCTATTCTTTTTGATTTTCATGCTGTATTTTTGCCTTGCTATAGCCGCTGAAGTTAAGGAACTATTAATCGAGCTATTCGATTCATTGTGAAATTCATTTATCTAGATATCGAAAATTGAGTTGGCAGCCCTTCATATGTTTTCAGCCGAATGGGCAGTAGCTGGTTCACAGTGTGCGGTAAAATACTTATTAAAATTCTAGAATCAACTATAGCAATGGAGCAGTTTAAAGGATTGCAAAAATCGTTATATATATGGACTGATAGCGCTGAACTGGACAAGCGTGTGCAAACGCTAAAGACTGCAACTGGCGGAGATGTGGCCGTGGAAAATGTGCATCGTCTGTCGGTTTGTAAGTGCTAATCGGTGTGAGTCAGCATGTTTATGGGAAATAGTACAATATTTCGTGCATTTCAGCCTCCTATGCCAACTCGAGTTTCGACCTGATTGTGATTGAATGCGCACAGCTGACAGACAATTACGTAAAGCTGCTGCACTACTGTTATTAACGTTCTGTTACATTACGTTCTGTTACAAAGCGCTGCTGTTATTAACATTCCATCAGCTGGTAGAATAGATTTTGCTTTGCCAATGTTATTAACAGTCTGCATTTGGCTGCAACCAGAGTTATGTACACTCTGGCCAAGATTTATAGGTACACTTGAAATTTTTAAGTATTTGCCTTCATATATGGGGAACAGTTGACTTATAAGAAAAGATTTTTTAAACACGATTAAGGAATATTTTGAATACATATTTTAAAAATAAAAACAATTGTTGAAATTAGATGTTTTAATAATGCATTTGCGGTTGCTTGCCTATTCTTTTTGATTTTCATGCTGTATTTTTGCCTTGCTATAGCCGCTGAAGTTAAGGAACTGAGCGTAAGAATAAATGTATACTGAATATTGCCGTTATTGTATTTAACATTATGTTATATTTGGCTGCTTAGTCAGCTTTATTTTGGATTTTTTCCCTCCAGTTTTAGCTACTTTCAGTCCAAATTAACATATTCAAATTTTGGTCAAATTCTTTGAGACAGGTAAATCCCCGTTGACGTCATAAACTAGCTGTGAAATATAGATTAGTTGAAGATTTGCACACATGGATATTGGCCAGCTGTTCCATCACGAGTTAATTTATCCATGTAACCATTTTGTCTAACCATTAATTCATTTGTTGTCATATTTGCATAACCGTAAACGTAATTTAAAATGCAAATAGTTGTACAACAAAAAAAACATCACAAATATGTGTATAGACAACAAGTGAGTAACCGGTTTTCCAAGCCAAAGTGGCTTTCGCAAAACCCCAATTGAGACGACCAATTACAATCATGATTACAAACAAGAAACAAGAAGTAAACCATTGGTAATCGCGATAATTTTGGGTGGCTCTCTTACCTTGGCACAGTGACAAACATTTTGTTTTCCCATCGCTCCACGCCAAGTGGCAAATTGTTCTCCTCAATGTAATGGCCGCTACGTTTGGCCTCCGCCTCGGCCTCTGCGCTGGGCCAGTCGAAGGTCAACTGTTTCCACGAGAAGCGCTCCTCCAACTTCGCTTGGATGCACAGACCACAGCACAAGCTGATAAGACAAACCGTAAGCATTTTTGGTGAAAACATAGCTAGTCTTCTTTTTGGAAACTCTTGTTATCTCTGAGTTCGAATTGACTTCCGTTCCGTTCGAGCTGAGCGCGCTGACTGCATCAATTGAGCTCTGTTCGGAGCTTAATATGCTCTCGAAAGCTAAAAGCTCTTTTGCAAAGCTCGACTTGAGCTTGTCGCGTCAGTAAGTGCAGCCAGCAGTTGCTGGGATGGCTGGCTAAATTAGCATAGCCGGAAAGGAAAAGGTAAGGTAAAAATAAATATTATGGGCACTTATAAATCTGTAAATGGAATCGACTTACACATTGGAGTATTTATAATCAATTTATCTTCATCACGTGCGGGAATTAAGGCTAAATAAATCACTGTTGACAATTAAATTAAAAACTAGTTTATAGACCTAAACGGGTTCTCATTAGAGTTGAGAACATGGAAAACTACGGGGAAAACTTGACAGAAGCCGGTTCCATTGTGGCCATAACAATACAAATATAATAAATAAAATCACAATTATTTCAGCTAGACCTCAAAAGGTTTTAAAAAAGTCCAGTTTTAAATGACACGAGTTCATTCATTCTCGTGTCGGATATTGTAATTATGCGACAATTATTTCAGAAACTTGCCAAAAAATCAGATCGGATGTGAGGCAGCAAATTACGGCTTAAAGTCAATTAATTCAACAAGTTCCCTCAATACCGGGTGGGAGTTAAAAATTGCATAAATCAACATCGATTCGGAAAAGATTTATGTAAATGCAAACAAATATTATATTGATAAAAGCTTATGCTTAAATATGGATGAGATTGAATGGTTGCCAGATAAATAAAAAAATTTCTTATTTCATTTGTTTGTATAATACTTATAATTCAATTGATTTTTCAAATGGTTTTAGTTTTTTGTGTTTATTCAGTAAAATTTCTCATATTCCGTTTTTAAGACTTTAAATTAATTCGTTAATGTTACTTTCATAAGAACATACCGAGTTTTGTTTGCTTCATATTGCTACATTTGTTTACGGTCTTTGTTTTGTTTGTCTTTCACTAACAATAAGTATTGAAATAAATTTGAAATCTGGTTTAATTAATTGTATTTATACAAC